>CAHIKZ030003615.1:1107500-1192500 GCA_903632075.3 Acanthosepion pharaonis | reverse complement strand
AAAATCTATTAAATATTATATATATATATATATATATATATATATATATATATATATATATATATATATATATATATATATATATATATATATATATATATATATATATATATATATATATATATATATATATATATATTGATAGATAGATACTCTATCTAGGTAGTAAATATTCATCCAATAGATATATTTAAAACATACTAATATGTTATATATATATATATATATATCTATATATATATATATATATATATATATATATATATATATATGTGTGTGTGTGTATATATGTGCACACACATCTGTATCTAGATTTATATGTGTACATAGTAATGGTAACAGTATGATTAGCCATTTCCAGGATATTTTAGCATTATTTGGCCAAACCATAAACATTACTCTCAGGTTGAAATTTACAAAAATCTTTCTCTTAAAGTAGTTTTTAAGGAAACTAAGCTTCTAGAGTCTGTTGTTATCACTCTTCTCAATGTTTGTGGGAGTTCTCTTCCTAACTTTTTACTTAAGGTAGTGTGGAAAGTCGTCATATTATTATTTTCTCTTCTAGTTGCAGGTGTTACCCATTTTTGTTGTTAATGCTGTTTGGCATCTTCATTTTCAACTGACAATATCTTCATTTCTACATGACCCCAGACTTGTGAAACCAAAGAAAAGAAGTATTGTTGAAAGAAGGTGTGAAAGAAGAATCATAGAGGACAAGAAAGAAGGCTTGAGAAAACTAAAAAGAAAAGGAGATGGAAGGAAATGAGGAAAGAAGAGCAATGAAAAGGAAGACATACTTTTATTACTCCTTTACACCTTTACTCTTTTAAATTGGGTGAAGCTTTATTTAGTTTAATGTAGTTCATCTGAACATTTTCCATGAAAATAGTAATAGTGCATCAGTGAGAAGTGGTTGTAGGGTGGAAAATAACTTATCACTCATAATGATGTTGAGATGCTTACTTCCAACATCAGCAAATATGGGTAGCACATGTAACTGAAAAGAAAAATGATGTAATCAAGTTGTTAACTTTCCATACTGACTTAAACAAAAAGCTTGGAAGGAAACACTCATCAGTACCAGAAAGAACAATAATAGTTAATGTACTTGAGAAACATTATTTCCTGAAAAATTTTTTAAGGAATATCTTACTTATTATAAAATGCAGATTGTGTGTGTGTTTGTGTGTGTGTGTGTCTGTCTGTTTTTATATATTGGATCGGATTTCCATTTTCAATCATTTTTCAATCAATTTCAAAAATTGAAAACACTTCGAAATCTTTTTTTTAAAAGGCATCAGGAGAATGAAAGTGGGACAACTCATTATTTATCTTATTATAAAACCCAGGTTGTTTGTTTATTTTTTTATTCAGAATGTTTTTTCAAAATTTCCATTTCAAGACAATTGTTTATATTGTCTTGCAATTCTTTCTTTTTATTTTTACATTCAGAATGCTTTAAAAAATTCCATTTACAAGACAATTGTTTAAAATCGGTTTTGTTTTTGTTTGAGTTTGGGTTTGACCAATTCGTAAAAAAACAAAAAAAACAAAAAAAAACAAAACAGAAAAAACTTAATTAAGGCATGCGTGTCCATCAACCTTAAACAATAATCTTTGTCAATTTTATTTTTCAGTCTTTATGATGGTCGATACTTGATCTATCTCTTACTGTTACATCCCCGGGCAACGCCGGGCTCTACTGCTAGTATTTTATAAATTTCAACTGATTAATTGCTGTTTGATCAATGAATGCCAGATATTTCCTGTATTTTACCATTATCATTACCATAGATGGTTTAATTTTAAGTTAAATATTTAATATATATTTAGGAAAATAATGTAATAAAATAGTTGGTCGGAACTCCATTGACAATCCCTTTGCACACTCTTCGGTCCTGTATTGCTGCCATCAGATCCCAAATGTCCAACCCTAAGTCCCGAGTTGAGGTTTCTGGAAAAGTCAATTTTTGATGAGAAGATACTTTCAGAAGGATGTGATAGGAGCAAGGATGATATCATTTTTCTGTTTGCTCAGTGGCAGTGACTGGCAAACTGTAATCATTTTTGTTTGAGCTTAAGAGAGATTGGGCTCAGTTCTCCATAAATTGTTAAGCTTTGGATGGGATCTCCAACTGATCTCAACCTATTTTTACTTCAATACACACAATACCTAAAACTCTGGGTGAAAAATTTTAATAGGTAAAGATTAATTTTGAAATTTGAAATCAGGAAAATAATAAAGAAGTCTTCTGAAATAAGCATTTATTTTTAAGACATTTTTATTTTTAAGTATGCTTGTGTGAAGCCTGTGTTTGGTGTGATTTGGCAATCTTTTAAATGTTAGGCCTTGTATGTGATAAACATACTATCATTTCTTCATCAATGCATTTAATATTTGATCTATTCTTGCATTTAATGTTGGAAAGTGTAAAAAATTCAAATTCACAGAAGTACAACGTGGAAAATTGCAATAAAATATTCAATGCTTTGCTAGCTATTGAATGACATCCGTCTTGAATGGAAATTCAAAATTGATCAATGGACATCTCTTTATGCTGGATTTGTAAGCCACGATCAGCAGCTATAGTGATCAGCTCTACTTTTGTTAATGATAAGCCAACATCATCAGTTGAAACATCTTATATGTGGAAGGATGTACTAATGGATCATGCTTTTTAAAAATAAAGATTTTTTAAATATTAAATTAATCCATAAATTCTTTCATTTCTTTTTATGTGCCATGTCCTTTCAGGGTGTAGGTGATCATGGCTGTCTGCCTTCCTCTATCTCTTGCAGCTCTCAGCAATTTCCTTCCCTTTGCTTCCTCCCCTCAGACAACGTTCTGTCATCCACCTGCTCAAGCTCATCAGGTATGTCACTCGCTACTTTCCCTTGTCTTACTTTCCCTCTATTCGACCTATGAGTATCAGTTTCTCCAGGCCCGCTTTCCTCATTATGTATCCCAGAAACTTCAGCTGCCTCTTTCTGATGTTATAAATTATGCTTCAGTTAACTTGAGGTGTACCCGGGTACCTTTCAGGATGCATTAGTGTACCTGAGTGCATTGGTTGAGAAATGCCACTCTAAATAAATACTTCTGTATAAATATGTACATACACTTCTGATGAGATTTTAAACTTACATTCCCTATTTTTTTTTAGCCTGAATAACAACAATAATAATAATAATAATAATAATAATAATAATAATAATAACTGTACTTCATCCTAGAAAATTGAATTTGAATGACATCTCTAGATGGTGGGTCTACATCGCCTAATTGGTAAGTTGCTGTCCTAGACAGATTTGTTTTCTTGAATAGAAGATATAAGTTCACTTTTATTGGAGTCTTTTGCATTTTTCTTTATTTTATTTTTATTACATGAAGCATTGATTCATTTTTTAAAATTATATTTAGTGCCATCTTCATTTTTTATTAGAGGAGACACTGTCAACCATTATTATTAATTTTGTCACATATTTATTTTCATTTTCATTTTTTATTAGACAAGACACTGTTTTGGGAATAATTTTCCTTCTTTTAGTATGTTCTGCACTTAGTCATGTGACCCTTAACAGCCAATCAATGGAACTCTTTTTTTACTGAGAGAAACAGAGATTTTGTAGATATCAGAAAAGAAAGATATGCCTTTGTCTTGGATAAAGATGTCCCTTTGCAACATCCTCTAGTTTTTGTTAGATTCAGAGAGAAGGCATGTAATATTTTTTTTATTTTCTTGGAATATTGTTCATTTTCAGAAAATAAAACTTCATTTTCATTCTGCTGACTTCTCTCTAGCCATCTTCATTTTTTTTCTTCATTATAAATGATTGTCTCGATATCTACTTCAATAATCAGGTCATCCAAAATTTATTTAGTGTCTCAATGATGTCAACCACTATTATCATTATTTGACTAGTAGTTACTTTCTTCATTTTTAGTTATTTTTATTGCACCTTTTACTCAGGCCATCATTTCGATGGAAGTGAGTAAACAACATGGTATTGGAACTAAAGGATTAGTTCTAGGTGAGATTTGAATCCACCTCCCTTTTACATCAGGGAAACTACTTTGAAAGTACCAGCTGCTTTAACTCCTGAACTATGAGATCTTGATAATTTAGCAGGAGAACTATTCTAACCTTTAAGTCATCACTCCATTCCATTATCTCTCTCAACACCATAGATGTTATTATTTTGTATCAGAAGAATGAATACCTATGTCTCATAAGATATGCAAATGTATTTGATAAAGTATGGCACACAGAGCTATTTGAACTGCTAGGTAAACTTGATTTATTTGAGAAAGATAGTATTTTTAATAGTATTTACTGTCATCATCTTTTTTAGTCAATTTTTTCACAACTTTTAATCAGGACATCGATTCTGTGGAAGTAAGTAGATAACATGGCATTCAAACTAAAGGGTAAGTTCTTGGTGTGATTTGAACTCACATCCTTTTTGTCTCAGGAAGGTCTAATTGAAAGCATTAGTTGCTCTTATTGGCTAAAAAAACCTGAACTCAGTTGCTGTGCAGAAGATCAAATCTAACCCATAAACACACCATAAATTCCACAATCTTTCTCAGCACCATTTTTCTCTATGTTTTTACACTAGCTGTTTTAGTAACAGCAGTATAATCTTTATTTCTGTCTTGTTTTGTTTGTTTTAAGGCACATTTATCATTTCAGGATACTTAATATTGTATTTTGTCAATTTGCTAAGTACTAAATAGGTAGATAGGCACAGGAGTAAGAGAAAAGTAAACACTTGATATGTCCAATTTTTATGAGACTCAGCAAAGTAGATGTACAGTTGTGGACAGATTATTCACCCCAACTTCTATAATTACAAATAAAGCTGTAATATCTCAAATTTTCATGGAAACTTCATGTGTATTTTTTCACAAATGATGAAATAATGGATTTGAAAGAATGTGCAGTGATATCCCTAACAAAATTTTTGTTTTAATGTCAAACAATAATGCTGTAGCAGTATTGAATGGTCTCAATGCAATCTGTACATTTTTTTTATTTTACAAATGTGCTAGCAAACAATATGCAAACAAGAGAAAACAACACAAAACTGAGAAAAAAACAAAGGTGATATTTTGGTCAATAATTTTCAATATATGGTAAAAAGAATAACAATGGCATAGATTTTGGTTGAAATCTTGTAGTTTATTGTTAAATTAACTTTAAACTCAAAATGTGTGTGCATTTAACTGGTGTGTGTGAGTTTGTCCAGGAAGTTAAGTTTTGAAGTATTTTTTTATCTAAACTCCAGAGAAAGATTTCAGTTCATGAAATAATGGTCAGTTTCAATGAAAAGAATGTTCTTAGATAAAAAGGTGTTATAGACTTGTTGAGTGCTGAAAAAAATCTATGTTAGAAGTTGATAAGTGCCTTTGTAGTTGAAGGAATGAATAGATATCGTAGATGTGCATACATACATGTGAGCATGTGTGCGTGTGTATATGTGTGTTTTGTAGCATTTTTCCTTAAGGGATAAGCATGATCTCTCTAATGCTACATCTTGTGTGTGAGAGAAAGCAAAAAAATAGGAAGAGTTGAAGATGTCACTATCTATTTATAATGTTGTATGTCACATGATAGGCTTGAATACATAGACAGATTTTTGGTACTAAATTAATTTTAGCTGTGCAGACATAGTAGAAAACATGATATTGGCATTAATTGGCCAATCAGGAGTCAGAGAAATATCAAGGCTCTCTGATCCACTTTTTTGCACAAAATTGGACAAGTTATTTTCAGCTATTTGAAATGATGTAGAATTAAAATTCTACAATGCAAAATCACCAAAAAACATTTAAGACAAAATTATTGGACCTTTTGTCTCAATAATCAATTGTGTAACATTTATTCTTGATTATTAGCTTTAGTCATTTTTGTTAGTTCCTTACAAGATCATTATATACACTGACGGGTATTTTGTTAAATTTTTCCTTAGGAATACTTTCCAGCTCCTCCAAATTTGAAAGATTTTCTTTCTCTTATTTTTGTTTGTCAAATTGCCCACAAATTTTCAATGGGATTTTGCTCGGGACTTTTTGCAGTGTATGCCAATACTTTAATTTTGTTATCATCTAAGTATTTTGTAACAATTTGTATAATGTGTTCTGGGTTATTGTTATACTGGAATGTCCAGTGACATTCCAAAGACAGCTTTCATGAACTTTATTTTATATTATTTTTAAGAATAGCCAAATAGTGCTCTTTATAATTCTACCATCATCGTGTTTAATTGTAACGAGGGGATTTTTTAGTTTGGGAGCTTCATTCCCTTTCCTTTGGGAGTTAATGTGACCAGTTTGGTTTCATCTGATCTTAAAACAGAGTTCCAATATTTACTTTTATGTTCTAGATTGCTTCAAGCATAAGCTAATCTGCATTTTAGGTTTTTAGCCTTAAGCAAGGGAGTTTTCCTTGGGCGACAAGTTCAAAGTCCTTCTCGATAAAAGCATCAAGTGACTGTCTTCATTGATACATTCAACCCTGATATCTTTACATCACTGACAATGTCCTTTGTCATCATGAAATGATTCTTTGAGACATTTCTAACAATTGTTCTTTCTGTTTTCTCAGAAATTAACCGTTTTCTGCCAGTCCTTAATTTAATCTCAACACAATTAATCTCATTGTACTTCTTGATAAATGCCATGAATTTCAGATCTAAGAACATTTAAATGCTTGGAAAATGTTTATCCATAATCTTGTTTGTACACATCAACTATCTTCAGAGCTTCTTGTCAAGTTAAGCTGACTTTGTCATGGTTGCAGAATGAATGCGTTATTGTGGTATGTGGTATTCACCTATTGTCTTCTTCATTACCTTTTAGAATGTTATAGAATCGTGTCAATACTATTTCATTTGTGTTTGTATTAAATGTCTTTTGCATTACATGTCTTTAGTAGCCATGAACTTTTATCATTTGCTTTATGCCTTTTTGTCTCAGGTACAATAAAACCATTATATCAGCACATCAAATATAAGATCAATATTTTAAATGTGTTGTAGTCATCTCGCAGCCATGATAAATAAAAAAAAATCTAATTTCCATGATTCCATACAAAAAGAAAACCGTTCTACTGGCAAGACATTTAGAGACTTCCTCTTTCTCATCTGTCTATTGCGAGGAGAGCATGTGTAATTGAGCTGTTCCAAAAATGAAGACCGTAGATAAGTCTTCCACAAATATGACTTTATCATGTTTAATATGGACTTTTACTGATAGACTTATCACTTGCAAATAATTTATTCATTCACCAAAAGAAACACAAATCAGAAACATTTACTAACAACTACATTACCACTTTCATGCAACTACCAAACTTGTACAATAAGATCTTTCTCATAATAAATTCTTCTGAGTATATATATATATATATATATATATATATATATATATATATATATATATAAATAAATGTCTCACTTTGTTGTGATGATGAATATATGTTATATTTTACTTTTCAAAAACTTGAGTAAAACAAGGTCCATGTTTAAGGGAAAGTGAAAGTTCAAAGACAAAAATACACAGACACATATAATAAATTGGCTATGATTTTATATATATAATGGACTCTCTCGTCGGTTTTGACGTATGAGGATCTGACAGCTTATTGATTCAGTTATGAAAGTTTGTGCGATAATCTTAAGTGGCATTTAAGACTCGTTAGTGATTTACAAAGGAGGCCACATATGAAGCAAGTGTAAGGATGGTGAGATGAGATCAATGTTAGATTGGCTGACATTTTAGATCTTGCTCTCACTTCTTGAAGATGATTCAGACAAGCAGATTGAAAATTGCTGAGTCCACTAAAACATGTTGATCTACCTGCTCCAAACCTAAGTGCTCAAGGGTGTTATGTGGTATATTGACTGCTGACAAGTTGCTTTTCAGCTTGTCTTTGTATCTTAGCCATGGGCGTCCTACATTCCTGTCGCCCTGACTTAACTGGCTGTACATTAGGATCTTGGGTATCCTGTCATCAGACATTCTCAAGACATGACCAGTCCACCATAACTGAGACTGTATGAGAAAAGCCTTGATTCCTCCAATATTACATCTGTTAATCAGGTCTACGTTAGAAGCCCTATCTTGAAGCTTTACTCCACTGATTGCACGCAGACAGCTTTTATGGAAAACATCTAGCTGGCGTATATGGTACCTGTATGGAGCCCATGACTCTGAGCCATACAAAATGATGGCAAGTACAACAGCTCTGTAAACCTGAATTTTCATATCCAGTTGAATACCCCGCTCATTCCACAAGTGATAGCAAAGTTTTCCGAAAGCACTGGTAGCCTTAGCAATCCGATGCATGATTTCATCATCTAAAGTTCCACTGTAATTGACTTTGCTACCAAGACAGGTGAAAGACTTTACATAGTACAGGGCTTTGTCTCTAACTTTCAATGGTCTCTCTGGAAATTTGTAGACTGGTGGTTTTTGTTTCTCACCACGAAATTGCTTCGGAGTAGAACAAGGGTGGTGCACAACTTCAGTTTTCTTTATGCTAAGTGTAAGACCAAATGCTTTACATGCAGCAGAGAAACGATTTATTAGATGTTGGGCCTCCTCAAAGGATGTCGCTGCAAGAGCCACATCATCAGCAAACAACAAATCACAAATAATATGCGTACGAAGGTGGGTCTTGGCTTTGAAGTGCTGATGATTGAAGAGACCACCAGTTGTTCAAAACTGAAACTTGACGCCACTCTCTGTGTCCGCAATGCATAATTCAGCATCACCGAGAAGAAAAGGGCAAAAAGGACAGGGGCCATGACAGAACCTTGCTTGGTGTCATTTGTGATATTAAAGGATTCCAACATCATACATACCATCATATATATATATATATATATATATATATATATATATATATATATATATATATAT
Source organism: Acanthosepion pharaonis (assembly GCA_903632075.3). Taxonomy (NCBI): domain Eukaryota; kingdom Metazoa; phylum Mollusca; class Cephalopoda; order Sepiida; family Sepiidae; genus Acanthosepion; species Acanthosepion pharaonis. The sequence goes on along the minus strand of CAHIKZ030003615.1, from coordinate 1,183,574 downwards.
ATATATCAACTATGCTGCTTCCTGCTGTCTTTTTCTATAAATTTTTTCGTAGCACCTGCTCTGATGAGCATTTTTCCCTGGTGTTCGATTACATGAATTTAAGTGTGCTACTAGATTGGCATCTAGGTCTCACCCTTTTACTGTTGAAATAACTAAATGCAACCACTACTTCTACTTCAACAGTTTCTTTTCTTGCATTTCCCACCTGTGGAACTGCCTTCCATTTACTTGCTTGCCTGATAACTGCAATCTTCAAAAATTTAAATGCAACATCAATCGCTATCTTCTGCCTTCTTGAATCCTTTTCATTTTTTGACCTTTCCTCAATCCTCCCTATTCTCACTCTTCTTTTTTGACTTTCATTCCATGTAACTCCTGCATTCTAGTTGCATTCCCATCTTGCTTGGGATGAAAGAATTATATATATATATATATATATATATATAGTATAGATCCATTGGTATATAATCCAGGTGGATCCTAGTAATATTAATTATTAAAACTGATCTACGGAGAGCTCAATGTATTTATTATAACAGAGTATATATATTTTTTACAGCAAAAATCCAAAAATACCTCATGTGGGTATAGTCTATTTCAGATTGGCATAACAATGCCAATCTTCATTGGCCTTGAATGTCTTTTGGAATCCAAAGCATGAAAAAGACTGTCACTACTGGGTGTTGAATTCAATGTCCATTTTTATATTGACATACGCTTTATCCATGATAACAAACACTTTAATTCATAAATACAGCATACCTTAAAACTATATTTTTATCATATATATATATATATATATATATATATATATATAGCAAGAGAGAGAGAGAGACTGAATATTTTTTAGAAAAATATTCAATATAAAGAGATGACTATAACAATATTCATGAAATAAATGATAAACAAGATGGATTTTTAAGGTGTTTTTCTTAATATCTGATTGTATATATATATATTATTATTATTATTATTATTATAAATATACATGTTTATTTACTCACCAGTAGCACAACTTTGAATTTCATGCAAAATGCAATTGTCAGGTGCTAATTGAAAAGTGACCATTCCCTAATTTAAATATTGATATTTATACCCAACTGGAATGGTAGTGAAGCAATCCATTTATTTACGAGTGAGAATGTAATAAAATAAAATGATAATTGTCTTACACCTCTTTCTGTTTTTGCATATTTACTGAATTCATTTTCTATCTATATGCTGTCAGTTTGCTGCTAGATAGCTTCTGGATTATCCTAATATCCTTCTCAAATATGTTATGGTTAATGAGCAGTTCCAACAGCTCCTTGTCAAATGCTTGCTAATGAATCAATAAAAATACACAAAAATATTTTTAAAGGTAGGAATATACTTTGCTTGCCTCCAATATAGCCTGTGAGTGTTAAATTTTCTTCATTCTGTATCCAACAACTGAATTTGTCATATTCACATGCACTAATACCCTTGGAAGAGGTATGAATCCATCTCTCTCCCCAGGTATGGGTTAAATAGTAAATTTTTCTTTAAACTCTTTTTCATGACTTTCTTTGATTTGTTTTTGCTTTGTCAATGCTTTCAATTTCTTTTTCATTTTTTTGACTTTTTTTATTGTTCACTAACCAACATTTTGCAGTTTCCAAAGTTCTTACTAATTAACCTATAGCTAGAGGGAGAAGAGGTGGATTCATACCTTTCACAAGGGTATTTGCACATAAGTGAATATAACTAATTCAATTCGACACACTCTATCATCCGAAATGAGTTCTCTTACAGTTCCTTTCATACAAATGCTGGGGTTCCCTAAGGCTCTATCATGGGTCCTACACTGTTTCTGATCTTCATCAACGATCTTCCTAATGTCATCAGTTCCCAAGTAGGCATCTATGCAGATGACATCACTATTTACTCCTGCCTCAATAGCAAATCTGGTATCACTGGCAAAACTAACCTGGCCATTGATTTTGAAAAGGACCTCCAATCTGTGGTTGACTGGGTCAGGAAATGGCTTGTAAACTTTAATGCCTCCAAAATGAAACTGCTCTTATTTACCCACCATAAAGAACCCTCCCTGCCTCCTATCAGACTGGCTGATGCCCAACTCCACAGAGTGCCCCACTGTGCCTGCTTGGTATCACACTTTCTACTGACCTGAGGTGGAATGACTACATTGAATCAATACCGTCTTCTGCTGCAAGGAAATTTGGTTCTCTGTGTTGCGACAGAAAGTTTTTCTCCTTCAAATCTACAAATCAACCATTTGTCCTTGCATTGAATACTGCTTCCATATCTGGTCTGATGCCCCTGCTATTCATCTCAAGGTCCTCGATAAAATCCAGAGACAGATATGCAATGTGATAGGTCTTAATCTGGAATCTTGTCTACAGTTACTCTCACGCAGACATGCTGTGGTTTAAATCTGTCTTTTCTACAAGTATTTTCATGGCAATATCTCTATACTACTAGGTTGTCATCTTAGTCTCACTCTTTTACTGTCAAAACGGTTAAATGTAGACACCTCTTCTACTCCAACAGCTTCTTATCTTGCACTTCCCAACAGTGGAACTCCCTTCCTCTTTCTTGCTTCCCTGATAGCTATAATCTTCAAATATTCAAATGTAATGTCAATCGACATCTTCAGATACCTTGATGCTGATCCCTGTCCTCCTCTATATCCTTTCCTTAAACACCCTCTTTACACCTGCCTTTCTTGGGGTGATATGCTTAAAAAAAAAAAAACCCAACTGATTAGCAATTCTGAGCCATTATCCATTACACCACTGACACATCCAAGCTTACAAGCAGATGGGGGCCAAATTAGGTGTGATACATTATAAATGGAGTGACTAACACTGGATACAATGGGCTTAGACATGGATATTTTTAAATTTAAATATTATTTTAATGAATATAATTTTTAGTTTTGGTGAAAGATTTATTTCCTAACACAGAATTATTTCCCTAACCGATGACAGCCAAATTTTCAACTAAGTAACAATCTGGATATTTTTATTTCTGCCCTATTTTCAATGGAAGAAAATTGTTTTTTAGTTGAATACAGTACTTTCATTAGACTAAATTGACTAACATGTTCTCTGAGGGTACTAATCATTTAGACTCTGCACATGCACACACACACACACACACACACACACACATACTCAAACAAATATTTACAACTAAACATTTTTAGGGGAACAAAAAAAAACAGAAAGCAAGCAGAGAAGAAGAGAAATGTATTCTACTATGTCTACTTTTTTTAATGCCCCGCAACCAGAAATAATCATATGCTTAAGTTTTTTTTTTTATATTTCTACAGATAAAGCGCTCCAGACCTGCAATATAAAATTGTTTTTAATTTAAGTTTGCTATGAAAATTAATTGTAAATTGATACCACTATAATAAATAAGGGGTCATTTTGCTATGAAAATTCATTGTAACTTGCATCCCATATATCTAATAGAGGGATCCATTTTGTTATAAAAATTAATCCCCCTATAATTAATAGGATATCCATTTTCTTATGCAAAGTCATTGTAAACTGACCCCTCCATAATTAATAGGAGCACCATTTTACTATGCAAATTTCTTGTAAATTGATCTTTGTACAGAAGCCAAAATGAATGTGCTCATACTCCTTGATTCCAAGCAACTGCAAAATAGCATTTAATAATGTTATATAGGAATAAAGTGTTACTGCTGACACTTGTGTTGGAACATAGGTCACCAATGAGAAAACACAGGTGATCCCATTATTGAATTAAGTAGACCACATGACCATAAAGGAAATGCATAAGTAGGAAGTCATGTGACATCTAATTGATCACATTTCTATTCTATCCTCTATACTATACTAATCTGCATTTCTACTCTATCCTATATTACTATACAGGCCACTATTCTCTATTCTCTTTACACTATTCTCTATTCAGATGGTTATTATTCAAGCAAGTATTATCAAGTACTATTAGTGTGAGTGCTATTCGAAGGCTTCTGATACCAGTATTGTTCTACACTGTACTATAGTTGTATCTGAGATTACAAAGTCTCTACTACAATGAGCATTACGAAAGTGATGAGTATTTGTTGACATTACAAGTGTCAAACGAGTGTTCATTGACATCACAAAAAATAATTTATTTTTTAAACCATTTTTCATATATTCATGAAGTACTCAAAATTTTGAATTTCAATGAAATTTTTAATTTTTAAAATTTTAAGAAATGATGTAACATGAGCTTAATTTTTGACTTCTATTGTCTTTTTTATGTGTTATGTTCCTTCATGATGTAGGTGATCATGGCTCTCTACAATCTTCTGTCTCTTGCAAATCAAAATAAATGCTGTCACCTGTTTATTTCTAAACTCTGATATGCCATCTATTTTCTCAAGTTCGTCAAATAGGTTATGTGTTGTTTCCTACTTGCCCTCATTTTGATCTGTGAATTACAGATTTTTCAAGCCGACCTTCCTCATTATATGCCCCAGAAATTTCAACTTTCTCCTTCTGATGTTAAATATGTTTTCTTTTTGTTTCCATTTTCTCTAAAACCTCACCGTTGCTCACATCCGTTCCATTTACACAGCCAGCTTGGCCCAACTAGAATATTTGTAGAAAATTTCTTTTTACATATATATATATATATATATATATATATATATATATATATATATATATGGTGTGTGTGAAAAAGTTTGTAAGCATCCTATCCTTTATAGCTCTAAGCAATATTTGTCTTTTTATTATCGCTCACACTACCTGCTCTGTCTACCATTTGCACAAGCTCCTTACATAGATTAATGACTATCTTCGTGGCTTCAGTATGCCCTGTGAGTGTCAAATTTTCTAAGCCTGCTTTCCTCACTATGTATCCCAGAAATTTTCATTGTCCCTTTCTGATGCTAAGTGTAAGTTCACTTTTTTCTTCAATTTCCCTTAAATTGGTATTCTCAGCATCCTTCTGTCTAACCATATCACTGCTGCTTCAAGTTCTCATCTTCATCAATGAATAAGCTATCCAGTATTCACTGCTATATATATTGCACAGTATTTAAGCAGTCTCTTCTTTGTTTCTAATGAATTTTTCCTGTTTCTTAATACTTTGTTTAGCTTTTGAAAGGCAACTTTTGCCTTTTCCAATGTGCCTTTTCCTATGCCAATTTTTTTTTGTTTGTTGATCATGATTTATACAAAAATCCACCATGGAATATCTGTATGTCCTGTTCATAATGCTATTTAATATAATAATGTAGTTAATCAAATTCTTTTAATATCCTCTCATATTTCATGTGCATTCAAGCAAATATGACAGTCTCAGAAACTACTTAATATTGGTTAACATGACTCATTATATTTATCTCAAATATCGGCAGATCATATAACTTTCTTAAGAGAGATCAGAAAGGACTAAGTCAAGGGTCTCATTTGCCTACTCTTGGCAATCTACTCTATGAAGAAAATATCATCTTATTTTCTGTGTAAATGATTCTTTTTTCTGTTCAATTTTTTTGCCTTTTATTTTATAAAAAAAGAAACCGTATATTTCTTCTTTTAGAGTTTGACCACATACAACTTTCTTCTTTTATGTGTCATCTCCCTTGACAACTTCCTGTTCTTTGAAGTTATAAGTAATGTTTGTCTTCTTATTCTCCTTCTCAAATCAATGTTTTTCATCCATTTGCATAAACTCATTAAATTGGTTACTTACTGTTTCCTGCAGCATATCCTGCTTCCAGTATATCCTTTGAGTGTTAAATTCTTCAAGCCCTCTTTCCTCATTATCTGTCCTAGAAATTTCAACTACCTCTTTCTGATTGTAAATATGAGTGTCTTTTTCTTCCCATTTTCTTTATAACTTTATTCCTAGATTTGGTTCTTTTATTGTCCTTTCTCCTTGCTGAAGCATTCTCTTTCTCTTTCTTTCAAGTAACCCCTTGCATCTTAGTGGTATTATTGTCTTGCTTGGGGTGAAATGATTAAAAAATGCAGGATAATAAGAGAGTAATCATTACTTAGAGCTACAAAGGATAAGAAGCTGTATCACTACGATCATCAAAGTTCTGAAAGGGAATGACATACAAAAGAATCAAAAACACTGTGAACTTTACAAATCTTAATATACACAGTGTAACAGCAAACTTGTCCAAATCATTTAACAGCAAAATTGTCCATTTGTTTGATTTGATTAAGCTTTGAACCATTGTATCTAAGAAAAGATTAAAGATATCTTACTGGAATACTTCAAGGTTTTTATAACACTATTGGATTCTACTTTGAGCAATAACAATATATAACTTATCAGAAGAATTGTGATGAAATCGATCATAAACAAAAATGACATACATGTTCATCATTAATTAATCATATCTAAGGATCAAAAGATCATGAAATATTGAAATAAAGTTCAAATATATATATATATATATATATATATATATATATATATATATATATATATATATATATATATAAGAGACTTCTTCTCCAGTCCCGACAACTCTCTTATATCCGGGTTACACTGTATATATATATATATATATATATTATTCCAGGATCATTTTCCAACTTATTCAAGATGATCTTTGCCCTCACTAATCTTCTAACTTTCTGTCCTGGAGTAACAAGGTGCCTCACATGTTTCACATACAATTTCATTTTCAAATCTTTTTTCACTGCTCTTTGAACTGTCATAGCTGAAACTCCTCTCTCACACGCCAAACGTGTTATGGATTGAGTTGTGTCTTTTCTAATTGATCTCTTTAGCTCTAAGTTGAAATGATGATCCCTCTTGTTGTTGTGACCTCCTGATCCAGTTTTCCTCTCTACTGTTCCCTCTTTTTTAAACTTATTCACCATTCTCTTGATGGTTCATGAATGGATTTTGAAAATGCAAACCAAAGGATGAATGTTGGTACCATTACTGAAGGCCTGAATGATCTTATTCCTCTCACCATTGCTCACTTGGGAAGATAGTGGGGCTGACACAAAACAATTTTAACTTGTTCTCTTTCTAGCATTCAAAGGGTTTTTCAGCGATTCTTACAACAAATGTTGTCAAGATGGCTAAATGTTTTATCTGAAAACCTGGAAAAAAAACTCAGTTTAGTGGTTTTTAGATATTAAACATTTTGTGGGATGGACAATTGTACTGTTACACGATTTGCTGTGACAACTTAGAAAAATTGACATATCAGCTTGCTTGCTCAATGCTATAAATCTCATAAGATGAAAAGAAATTTAAATATGCAACATAGTACATTTTTTGAAAAATTTGATCTTGATTTCACTTTCTTCAAAATGAATAAAAAGAAATAAAATTAATAAATAAAGCGAAAAATGTATAAAAAATTTACTTGTACTGTCTTTACAAAATTAAGAAAATCCATGACAAAGTGAAAAAAGTTTATGTATGATTAACTTCCTCTTTTATGATTTCATCAGAGTAAAATAATATTTATGTTGATGTGACTACACATATACACAAAGGAGAGGGAATTCTTAAAAGTTTAAACTTTTAAATTATTTTTTTTTCTTAAATATGTTTTGGATAAAGAGTCCAATAGATTTCATTTAGTTTCTTTTTGTTCAGTTTTGGATCTGTCAAGACGGAAGGAACAGAAACTAAAATTTACAGTGGATGATCTAGTGATTAAAGCACATTCTATACATTTTTAATTTTAATTTCTATTTCATTTAATCATCCTGGGTATGATGATTAACTACATCCAGCAGCAAGGCCATTGATCAGGTGATTAAAGGTTTTGAAGAGTGGGAAACCACCTCTTAACTGCTGTTGTTCCCTTTCACCCACGGTGATAGTACCTGTTAGGGTCCCAGCTATGGGCAAATAGTAAACTACCAAACAGTACATTTTTATAATAAAATGACCAATAACACATTTTTATAGAAAATGACAATCATTTTTATAGAAAAATAACAATCAATGCAAAACTAAAAAATATAAAAATACATTTTTATTGTAAAATTTCCAACAATACATTTTATGATCTACAAACTATATCTAAAAATTTACTTTTATCCTGAAAGTTTAAAATTATGTCCAAAATATTTGTAATTGAAAACATAAAACTATGTACAAAATATTTAGATTTTGGCATGAAATAACCTGCAGAGATTGATATGCCAATAAGCAAAATCAACCAACCAATAGCTTTCAGTATTTTTAAATGAAAATTATGGTCAGATTCACTATGGTGGGCAACTAATACACTGAGTATATTGTTTTATAAGAGATCCCTTTTGTCTTCATATCATATTTTATTTAAATTCCTTGGGGTTTCTCCTATGTATTCTCTGTAGCAATCATTGCAGGTGATAGTAAATTCCTCTATCAAGTTTTAGTTTATTCTTATTTTGTTTTGCTTTAATTAATTGTTCTAGAAATAATTGTAACACATTTTATCTTAAGCTTAGATCATTTTTTTCAGTTATGGTTGTAAGAGTTGGTGGATAGAATAATATATTTTGATTTGTTGGTTTTGTCAGAATGGTCCACTCTTCTATTTTGAAATATTTTATGAGCCTTTTGTTGAATATGAAATAATTAAGGAGCTTATAAATATTTTCAGTCTATTTCTCTTCTTTATATGAATATTGAGGGCTAAAAATTATGTATGCTCTTAAACAGAATCCAATAATTTTTCTGGATTTTATTTTATTCTATCTTACAGTATATAAAACCAAAATAATGTACATAATATAGAGATGATTTTCAAATTTGTTTACTACATTTACTGTTTAGTACACACTCTATAAACATTTAGAAATGAATTAGAAATGTTACAGATCATGCAAAAATGACATTAACCTATTCAAGTTAAATATGTAGCATGGTAAAAAAATAAGTACATCCTATCTCCCCTCTTGCTCATAACCATCCACTATAATAAACTTTTTCAGTGCTGAAGGTGAACTAATCAGATAAAGTTTCATAAGCTTCTATTTAGAGTTGTTGCTATATTGCACATATTAAATCTGACATTTGAATGGTAATATTGGTAATTGGTAATATTAGAAATTTCCTTATAATGAAACATTTAGCAGTCATTGATTATTGAGCCAGTGTAAGTAGATTTCCATAAATATATATCTATAAGTTCCCTGATAGAATAAAAATTTCTATCTCGTTTTTGTTTTGCTCTTTTGTTTATCTATTTTCTCAACTCTCAACAAATTTGACACTTTTAATTTTTTTTGTCAACATAGGACACCTCCTCAAATTCAAATGATAACCCCTGACTTATATCAACAAGAATAACAAAAGAAGTAGAATAGATCTCATTTTTTTTCAGACCTTTAGCTTAAAAATAATATTGAGTATATACAGTTTGACCTGGCATCTCAACTTCATTCACTTTCACACAGACGTGATGTAGCTTCTCTCTATCTTTTCTACAAATATTTTCATGGCAACTGCTCTGAAAAGCTGCTTTCACTGGTACCCCAACTGCACTGTCAAAAAAATTTAATGTAACTGCTTCTTCTACTCCAACAGCTTCTTCTCCTGCACTTCCCAACAGTGGAACTCCCTTCTTCTTACTTGCTTCCCTGGTAGCTATAATCTTCAAATACTCACATGTAATGTCAATCAACATCTTCTGATGTCTTGACCTTGATCCCCATCCTTTTATTTATCCTGTCTTCAAACAGCCTTCTTTACTCTCACTCTCTGAAACCTTTTCTGTGCTAGTGGCATATCCGCTTTGCTTGGGATGAAATGCTTTAAATATATATATATATATATATATATATATTGCTGCCATATATAATCTGGAGTCCCTTCTGTTTGCCTCGGGGTTCTTGATAGGCTCCAGAGGCAGATATGCAATATAATTGGCCCTGTTCTGGCATCTCATCTACAGTCACTCTCACACAGACGCACCGTCACCTCTCTCTGTCTTTTTTACAAATACTTTCATGGCAATTGCTCCGAGGAGCTGCATTCGCTGGTTCCTAGACTTCATGAGTTCAAGCGCCCTATGAGGCTGGCATCCCACTCTCACCCCTTCACTGCCAAAACTCCTAAATGTAGCCGTCTCTTCTACTCCAATAACTTCATGTCTCACACCTCTGGCCTGTGGAACTCCCTTCCCTATTCCAGTTTCCCTGAGAGCTATAATCTCCAGCTATTCAAATGTAATGTCAATCGACATCTCCAGTTGCCTTGATCTATCCACTATCCTTCTCCTCATCTTTTCCTTTATCACTCCTATCTGATCTTGCCCCAAATTTTCTGTAACCCCTTGCGTCCGAGTGGCTTCTCGCTTTGCTTGGGGTGAAACGCTTAAAAAAAAATATATATATATATATATATATATATATATTAATAAAACAAACACATCCCATCTCCCCTCTTGACCGTAACCATCCACTATAATCAAATAAACATTTTCGGTGCTAATTAGTCAAATAAAGCTTTATAAGCTTCTACTTAAAGTTCTTGCTATATTACATGTAATATGTGTGAAGTAGGGATCAAATAAAACATCTCACTTAGTGATGAGCTCATTTTGTAAGAAGAGGCATAGTGGAGTAATGGATAGCAGCTCAGTTTGAGAAATCATAGAGCCAATTTTGAATTCCAGTCAGATCAATTGCATTCACTTCCATGCTAATACCCTTGGAAAGGTATGAATCTTCTTTTTCTCCCCCCAGCTATGGGTAAATAGCTAGACAGACCAGGTTCTATAGCCTTGGATGACAACTGGTCTACTGCAGAAAGAAATGGCAATCTACTGCAGGAAACAGTCTGCCTCGTCAGTCATGTATCAAAAGATACATGCTTGCCTAAGCGTGTATCATGCATGGCACATAGCTGATGGAATTAAACATTACAGAGATTAAATAATAGTTTAGTAAAAGTTATTTTATTATGTATGGACTTTTTAAAAAATTTCCTTTCTTACCATGAAGCTATTCAGGCGACTGGCCTGAGTGATGGACACTAAAATCTATAAGCACATACACAAATATTACATACAAATGAAATGACTTAATGTAATGTATGAAATCAATATAACACTAATTAAAACAACAAAGTAATAGAAGCCAAATAAAAGATAAATGGTTATAGGAAACAGAATACTTGAGCTTGAGACGAAATTGCCTAAGAGAAAGTTCAATAAGAGGAGTCATTGTAATTCACCTCAAATGAAAAGTTAATTGGCGCCATCAGTACTGTTTGGAATGAAGAATTTCCTGCAAGCTGTATGATTTGTCGAAATGAAGAATTTTGGCGTGCTTTCTATTTTGTGTTTTGTTTTACATATTGATGTCTCATGTAATTTAGCAATCAGAAGGTATCTTCTGATTGGCTAATTAGCTACCTTATTTCTATTATTTTTATGTTTTTTTTATAATTCTTAACTCTTCTCTTAACTAAAAGAAGTTAAAATTAGGTAAAAATTTAACGTAATGCAGATTTATATTAGTGTGTTCAGAAAGTAATTATGTATTTCTTTTATTAACCATTTCACCTGAAGTAAGGTAATAAAACCACTAAGATGCAAGGGATTACTGAGTGTTAAAGAATATGAGAATAAAGTTATATTACTAGTGAGAGAGAACAATAAAGCACAATAATTAAGAAGACAGAAATAACTATTGACATTGCATTTAAATGTTTGAAAATCAAAATTTTCTGGGAAGCAATAATGCGGAAAAGAATTCCAAAAGCACGAAGTGTGATATAAGAAATTTTTAGCAAACAACTTACAGTTACATCTAGCTATTTCAATTTTAAAATGATGAGACCTTGCTGGCAATCTACTACTGTGCTTAAATACATAAAGTCTAGATACGATAAAGGAAAGTTCATCAGAATAGTACCCAGAATAGAATTCAAATGTAAGATAAATGTTGGAAACAAAGTTTCCGTCCAACTTTATATATATTTTTCATGATAAGATAAAGAACAAATTTCACTTTATTTAAATCTTCATCAGAGAAAAAAATATAGAGAAAAAAGAAATAAATTTCAATACTTTGACTTTTGTGTTGTTTGATCTTCATTGGTCAAATATGATTCACATGCCTTGAACTCTTTAAACCAATTTTAGTATCATTTGTGGCATTCTGATTTCAAGGAGAGATTCCACATCCATTTGAAGTTTCAAGAAGTCAACAGATTCCAAACTGAACTGAAAAACAAATATATTGCTTTATGTATGTAAATGTACAGTGGGGGAAAATAAGTATTACATCTGCTGATTTTATGAGTTTGCCACCTTACAAAAATAGGAATGGTCTATAATTTTCAGGGTAGGTCCATCTTGAAACTGAAAGATATAATATAAAAACAATTCTAGAAAATCACATTATATTAATTTTTGAACATTTATTTCTTTTTTATTAAAAAAAATAAGTATTTCACCCCATAACAAAACATAACACAGTATTTGGTGAAGAAACACTTGTTGGCAAGTACAGAAGCCAGATGTTTCCTGTAGTTGGTTACCAAGTTTTTACAGGTCCCAGGCAGGGATTTGGGACTGCTCCTCTTTGTAGATCCTTTCCAAATCCTTAAGGTTTCTAGGTTGTCATTGGGCAACTTGAAGTTTCAACTCCCTTCACAGATTCTCTACAGGATTAAGGCCCAAAGACTAACTAAGTCACTCCATTACCTTAATCTGCTTCTTTTTGTGCCACTCCATTGTTGCCTTAGCCATATACTTTGGGTCATTGTCATGCTGAAACACCCATCCATGACCAATCTCAGGGTCCTAGACTGAGGCAAGATTTCCCTGTACTTGACCCCATCCATCTTTCCCTCAACCTGGTGTAATCATCCTGTCCCCTTAGCAGAGAAACAGCCTCAAAGCATAATATTTCCACCACTATGTTTAATGGTTGGGATGATGTTCTCGGATTTCAAGTCAGCATTTTTCTTTCCCCCAAACACGATGATTTGAGATGATGTCAGAAAGCTAAATTTTAGTCTTGTCTGACCACAGCACTTTTTCCCAACCCTGCTCTGAATCATCCAGGTGTTCATTTGCAAACTTCTGATGGACATGTGCCTTCTTGAGTAGGGGGACCTTACAGGCACTACATGATTTCACTCCACTACAATGTAGTGTGTTACTAATGGTCATCTTGGTGACTGTGGTCCCTGCTACCTTGAGATCATCAACAAGCTCTTGCCGCATAGTTCTGGGTTGTTTCCTCATGTTTCTCATCATCAGGTTCGCTCCATGTTAGAATTTCTTGCATGGAGCTCCAGACCGAGGGAGATTGATAGTCAATTGGGGTTTCTTCCGTTTTCTTATTATCCCACCAACAGGTGACTTCTTCTCACCTAGCTGCTTGCCAATCATCTTGTAACACATTCCAGTCTTGTGCAGGTATTCAGTTTTGTCCCAGATGTCCTTAGATAATTCTTTCATCTTGCCCATTGTGGAGAGATTAGATTCTGATTCATTGAAGGATTCTTTGAACTAGTGTCTTTTATACAGGTAATGATTACTTGATTAGGAGTAATAATTAAGTAATAGGACTAGTCTATATGCCTCCTGGTCACATAACTGGTCTGTGAGGCCTGAATCATTGCTGGTTGGGAGGGATGAAATATTTATTTTTCAATGAAAAAGAAAGAAATTTTCAAAAATCAATATAATGTGTTTTACTAGAATTTTTTTATATTCTATCTCTCACTTTCAAGATGGACCTACCCTGAAAATTATAGACCATTCCTATTTTTGTAAGGTGGCAAACTCAGAAATCAGTAGGGGATGAAATACTTATTTTCCCCACTGCATAATAATCCTAGTTGGTCATTGTGGGATTCAGATGACTATGTATATATTTAAGTGTGTTTGTGTCTGTGTTTATATGTATGTTTAGTAGACACTATGTTTGTTGTTTTTTTACACGTTGACTTGGACATGTTTTTAGGTACATACTGTTTGTTTTAGATAAACATACGTTAGGTTTTTTTAAGAATGGATTCACTAATTGTTGTTGATGTAATGTAATGATTTGATGCATGTTTATAGTTGGTAATATTGTTATTGATAGACCCTCAAAGTACTTTTAATGTAAAGAATTATGTTTGTTTTGAAATAGGGTGGCATGAATAAAATCAAATTTATGGTCAATTTTGTTCCTATGTATTATGAGGGAATTTGAATGATTATCTAGATGTAAATTTCTTTTGTGTTATTTATTTATCACTGACATTCAAAATTTAACATAATTTAGCAAATAAAAATAATTAAAAAAAAATCAACTAATAAGACAATTCTTCTATGTATCGTGTCCATTCAGGATGTTGACGATCATGGCTCCCCTTAATTTCCTGTCTTTTGTAGCTCTAAATAAACTGTGTCTTTTTGTTATTTTTCCTAAACCCTATTCTGCCAAATGTTTAATCAATCTTGCTAGATAGGTTATGCATTGTTTTCTCTATACCTCTTGCCTTGAATCTGTCCTATGTGTATCAAATTTTCCAAGCTTTCTTTCCTCATTATATGTTCTAGAAATTTCAATCATCTCTTTCTTGAGTGTAACTGTCGTTTTGTTTCCATTTTCTCTAAAACTTTGTCAATGCTCACATCTTTGGTATTCTCAATATCCTTCTGTAGAACCACATTTCTGTTGCTTCCAGTCTCATCATCATCTGTGAAGAGTTTGTCCACCATTTACTGCTATGTAGGAGGGAAAGTTAAAATTATAAAATAAATAAAATCAACTACATTATCTGTCAGAACAGGCTCTATCATCTAAACAGCATCTAATGTTACCAATTTCACATAAGTCAGTAGGTTCACCTCTCATCTGGTTTATTCTCCATTTTTTGAACAGGAGTAAAAGGTTTATTTATTGTTTCTTTTTTGAATTTTTCTTCCTAAAGTATTTTCAACTTTTTCAACATCTCGTTGTAAACTCTGAAAATACTATTTACTTTTTTTGTTTTATTTCATTTTCAGGAGTAGAGATTTATCACTTGTTTGCTGTTTAGGGTTGAGCTTTTGGTTCTTTCCAGTTTTTTCCATTTTCTTTCACTCCCAGTAGCCCCTTGCATCTTAGTGGCATTATCACTTTGCTTGGGGTGAATTGATCAAAAAAACAAAATTTTTCAGATTGAATTATAAATTAAGTCTATTTTCTTGTGAATGAAAATCTGGTGAAAAACCAAAGATCTTTGGATAAGTCATAAAACATCTTCTTCATCCGATATCAAAATATTACAAATCCTATTTTACTACAGACTTGGGTATTAATTTTTATATGTTAACTTTCAAAGTGAGGCTTATCAAAGGGATACATCCAGAACTTTATTAATTTGAAGATAGATAATTAACAATCTCCTCTGATATTTACATAAAATGGTTTTCTTGTCTACAGTATTTAAACTGATAAACATTAGCATAAAAAGAGAGTATCAGTTATCTTTTTTTTATAGGCTTTCTTGGATTCTGTGGTTGGATCAACCTGACCCTTTTGAATAAAACCTTAAAAGCAGAACTGTGTGCAGAGATCAAAGCCAAGAGTGAATTAGTTATTTTCTGCTGAACTTAGTTTCATTTGAACCAATATACATTTGGTTCAAACAGACTGTGTGTAAAGGAAATTAAACAGTTTTGAAAATCATTGAACATTCATAGGGAAAAGTAATTCTAGAGCCCTTGATACAAGCAATGTATAAATAATGGAGGCAAACAGAAGACAGAATCAGATTGTTGTAAATTACCTCTTTTTTTGTTATACAGCCGTTGAAAACAGTTTGACAGAAGATTTCTTTTTTAAAATTGAATCTTAAATAAGAGAAAATATCATGAACAAATCCCATTTGTGGAAAGGATATCATTATCCCTGATATAAAGCATGTGTTTGATTTCAATTTCAAAGCCTTCACTTCACTCAGGAATTGTTCTTTTTTATTTTCTGTTTTATACATCAATTCTTATTTTATTTCCTTTCTTTCATTGTTGTTTCCATTTTCATCTTTCACTATTTTTCATCTTTTTTTTTTTTTTGCTAGTTATCCAGAAATCATTTTCATTCAGTAAGTTTTTTACTTTCTCCTTACTTAACATATAAATTTATTTCTTTTTACGTTTGGTACCATTTTTTTTTTTTTTCCATTTTTATTTCAATTCTCGTTGCATATTTTTATAGCCATTATTAACTAAAAAAGTATATTTTTCAAACTTCTATTATTTTTCATATTACATAAGATCCAAGACAGGATTTCCAAGTCTAAAATTCCCTTAAAAATAAACTCATCTTTGTACCTGAAACAAAAAACCCTGAAATTCAATAAAAGCAAATGCCCTTGCAAACAAAATCCAAAACGAGTTTAAAAAAAATTCTAAGGAAACTCAATAAGTTACATTATAGAAAAAAATTGACAAGAGATAAATTTGAATTCTTACTTGAGTAATTTTCAATAATTAATTTTTGTGTGGTCATCCGTCTTTGTTTAATGCATTCAGTAAATATAGTTTTGCAAAAAGACTACAAAACTGATCAGAATGCTAGATGCATTTCAATACTTTGAAATATTTAAAGCATTTTGAGTTTCTTAGATTTCTCTTTAGTTTTGATTATATTGACTTTATTCTTTCAATTGGATTTCTTTAAGATTAGATTTTCAATTAGGAGCAAAACTGGCAGTGAAAATCAATACTGTATTTTTTTGTGTATAATACGACTTGTGTATATTACAACCCAGTATTACAACCATCCCTATGAATTTTTTTTGAAGAGTTGTACCATATTATCCATTAAAATCTCAACATCATACATATATTTCACTACAATATTTAATTTTTCATGATATTAAAGAATAGAAATGAACCAGATGTTTAGCTATTGCATGTTTCTTCCATTTTAAATTCCATTTAAAAACTTATTTTCAGGGAAAGGTACATTGTTGTAACATTAATGTTATCAAAACGTGACAGATCTTGTATATTGCCTTTATTAATTTTTAAATCAATTTTAGCGAATTTCCTGTCTTTGGAAATGTTCAATTACGCTGATTCTCAAAGTAACAAGTATTGCTGGCATGACAAATACTTTTGTAAAAAATTGTTATTAACACCTGACTACATTGTCTTTGAAAGCTTGCTGTTTCAAATAAGAGGTTTTTAAGCTGAGTAAAATTTTCTGAAAATGTGTACCTGTGTATAATATTACTCCAGTTTTTTGCCTTTAATTTTTGTTCAAAATTTCTTGTATTATACACAAAAAAATTGCTAATTAGCAACTTTCATACTGATATTTAATACTGATTTCTTTTAATAATTTTTCATTTTGTAAGTTTGTTGAAATTTGATTTTAATTTAAGTATTTTTTTCTGATTTTTTTGAGATGAGAGATTTCACATTATTATATAATAATTACCTAACTAGTGACCGCAACTTGGTTGTTTTAGTCAAGAGTTTTTGGCTGTTGTACCCTCCAGCCTTCTTTAAATGTCTGAGATAGTTGCTAACATTTAGAGAATTCTTCTCATTCCACTGTTCATGCCAAAGGTGATATCTTGAATCAGTTGATTTTTCCAAGTTAATTTTTCCTTATGATGTTTCTTGTCTTATCCACTGAGTCAGAGCATTGAACTCATGACTACCAGGTAAGTAGATCCACTTAACCAATGTTGTTATCCATGTGTCCTGTCAGATAATTCAGTAGTGCAGATTTACAACCTTAAACCTAATGTCACTTGTCAGCCTCTTCCATTGAACTATAGCATATGGCTTTTACATTACCAGCACTGTAATTAAGTGGTGGAAGTTTGCAGACTTATATGTAATGTTCTATCTTAAGCTCTCCCTTAAGTTCTTTCTTAATGTTTTTTCACTAGAGGATTTTGGAATCTCTTTATTTCTTGACATGAACCATCTCTGTACAAGTAAAAGATCTTTCTTAACTCCTTGGAATTACCCTATGTAATTTAAGTTGGCCGACTGTCTCTTTGCATTTTTTTCCTGTGAGATGACAGATAAAGTTTCCTTTTAAGCTGTTTTATCTCACTTTTATTAGAAATTCTGTGTTATTTTTTAACATTTGAAAATTTATCAACTATTCTCTTTGGTAAGTGTTGATCAAAAAGCTCGTCAATCAAGACAATTTATACCAACCTTTTTCTTCAGAAAGTTAATTTAAACATGTCTCCAGTTCTTCAAGTTATGCATATGCTTCTTCTTTTATGTGTCATGACCATTCAGAATGTAGGAGATCATGGCCATCCACACCTTACTTTCTTTTCTGCCATATCAAAAACTAGATATTATATAGCAGTTGAGCACTTTTGTTGTTATTTCTAGGAAGATTTTCTTGGGTTTTAATCTTTTGCTTAGTTTCTGGAAGCTATTTTTCATTATTCATATGAACGTTTTTTAATTGTCCTACTGAAAAGAAAATACAATCTTTTTTCATACCAGTCATGTATCTGAAGAATGCCATGAATAGATTAGTTGAAACATTGTGGGAACAAGAAAGACACAAAATGGTGAATGAGTACAATTGCCTGAAAATTTCTTTGAATTATAAAACTTATGCAAGTTAACAGATTGCATGTTTTTGTATGTTTTACATGATGATGCAAGTTCAATATGTAAAGAAGGAAGATAGAAGCATACAAAACTTGAGTTTCTACTATGAAAGTTTATTCTTTTTATGGTGACTATAGTGAAACAAAATTCTCAATGGCTATTCAATATGTCTGTTTTACATTTTGGTTCAGAAGTAAGGATAACAATGGCTAAAGTGGTTGAGCTCAGTTCAGCCTTGCACTAAGTTGGAATGATCAGATTACTTACTTCATGAGTAGGTGCTGCTAAAACACATCGAAACAATGTCATCAGAAAGTAGAAAGTTCAGTAACCAGTGGACCAAGGAAACTAACATTCCCCAGTGGGAACGTAATACCATGTAATTTACATCTTGAAGCAAAGAGGAGAAAGAGAGTGAGATCAGGAAATGTATGCCTTTTTTATAGGCTTCAACAATGGCACCTAATGCAGTTAGATGAAACAAAGTGGGGTTATCATATTTCAGGCTCCTTTACTCTTAGTATCATGGAAAAATGTATTTCCTTTTCTTCTTTTTTTTTTTATTATTCTTCATTATTGCTTTATTTATTAATTTTATATAATTTTTTTCCAGTCTCTTTTCAGAAATATAGGCAAGTCTTTTTATTTTTAAATAATTTTTATTTATCTATGAATGACTGTATCCAAATAGGATCGCCTGATGTATCTTAAAATTCTGTTTTACTGGAGAATTCTTGCCAAAAAACTGACCATTTAATCTCTCTGGGAAATATGAATAATTGTCACTTATTTTTGCAATCTAACACCCCACTTATATTTACTATAATATATAGATTTCTAATGTTTTGGTGTACTTTGGCTAAATGATTTGCAATGGTCAATATATCTATTTCATCATCTAAAATAAAATATGTCATAACAAATGTTCATTGCCAAAAAGTTATTATTGGTGAACATAGATACATCAAAAACAAAACAAATTTCTAGTTTTCTGCTCCAGTGGTTCTTCCTGAATACTGGGTCTGGCCATCTGCTCTTAGACATGAAAATGTTCCAAAACATTAGTTTTTGTCATAGCAGACAGCCATGACATCTTGTCATGACATGACTGGATTGCTGGAATTGGTCCTAAAGCTTTTGATCAATAGAGGATTTTTGTAAATTAATTTGGTAAAGAGATTAACCATATTTTTACATTTTTAAAATAAAGTCTAAAAGAAATATTAAAAATATATTTCAATCTACTAACCATTCATCTGAGCCACTGAATTAAAATCTCATGCTCTTATAGGTATCTCAGTCATCCATGTTTTTTATAATAAAAACTTGAACATCCAAATTTCCAACAATAATAAAATAAAAATAAAGAAAACATGGGTATGCCTGTTAAATCTTTGTATTTACAAACATAAGTACATGAACTAAAATAGATTATAAATTATTTTTTAGTTGAATTAAAGTATTTGGATAGTTGTTACACAGGAAAATCTGAATTTAAAAAACACTTTTAAATATCTGGTCCACAGAAAAATCCGTGATTGAGAAAAGACTTTTATTGTTGGACAGCTTAAACACAGCCACATTTCAACTCCCTGGAAGTTGAAATCTGCGAATTTTTATGAGATATTTTTTTCATGAAAGTAGGCTCAATAAAAATAGGGTTTTAGTTTTCTCTGATTTGTCAAATATTTTACATGATGATGTTAATTTCTAACCAATAGACATTTTGTTTTAAACAGTGTGTGTTGTATTGTGGAATCTTTCTGTCATGTTTGTAATATTGTCTGTTATTTAGTAGAAAATAATGTTTGAGTGTGTTTTAATATAGTATGTATGCGGATATGTAATTCTGTTGGAAATAGCGTTTCTTTCCTATATTCTTTCATTCTCTCTTTCACTATTTCTTTGTCTCTCACGACAATTTGAAACAGTCTTTTACTTTTGCCATAAAATAAATGAAAACTTTCAACTTTGCAATTAGCTAATGAATATTGATGTATGTATGTATGTATGTATCTATTAAAATCTTTTCGTATCAAGGTAACTCAATCTTTTCTATCTACCTATCTAGCTATTTATCTATATCTCTATCTATCTGTTGATTGTCTGATCCATCTATATAGCAGTTAGTCAGTCTGTTCATATCTATTTCTTATTATTTCCTATTACAATAAAAACTATTACTAAAAAAAAGAGAAATGTTATTGAGGAGCAAGAACAATAGAAGAGTGATCAGGAAGACAGTGGATAGTGATTGACATTGCATTTAAAAAGCATAGAGCCAAAAGTGAGTTCCACAAGTGAGAAGTATGAGAATGGAAACTGTTACATAGCCAATTCAATTGCAAACTGATAAGACCTTGCTGCCAATCTAGAACAGTGTTTAAATTCATAAAGTCTGTTATACACCATTGCAATTAGATCATTTTCTGAGTGACACTGCATGTTACTGGATGTGAACACTCAGGAAGCAAAGCACACAATAAAAAAGTTATTACCTGTGCAGGGGCTCTGAGCATCACATCTGGTCCACAAAACAAATCCCCACAATAAAACACAATAGCCAATTATAAATATACCTGCTGAAAAAAAATGAGCCTGGTGACCACCAGATTTACTTAAAATAACTGACACAGTATTAGGCAGAAAGGCCATCTATTGAAACAGAGTTATGCTGTCACCGTCACCACCATGATTGCCTGTCTCATCCCCATCATAATCTGGCTCAAGCTTTACTAATTTCACATGACTTGTCACATGCAAAATGCAGCCAACAGGCCAGTTTCAACACCACCAGGCCTCCAATGCCAACATTGTGATTTCTAACATGTCTATCTTCACTATCCAGCATCAGGCCTCCCTTGTCATCACCAATGTGACCTACATCATTCCCATCAATGTACCTTACTCGGCATTTTGGCTTCAACATCTCGCCCTCCAATCAAACACCTCAGAAGTAGGGTGTAAGGGTATATGTCAAACTGTGACTTCTCTTCACACACACATCCTCTGCATCAGCAACATCTGATTCATGACTTCTCCAGAATCTTCACACTCACATCTTTTGTATCAGCAAAATCACATTCATAGCTTCACTGACTACTCCAGGCCTTCCTTGTTGCCACCACTGTAACCTCACTAACCAACCCACCAACACGCCTTACCTAGCCTTAATAGGAATCCACCCACCATGAATGATCTTTGCTGGCAACACAAAGTTCAGTTTCAATTCTTTGGTCTTGTCACATGGCTGCAAGATCATCAAACATATTACTGGTGTCAATTTCAACCCTAAAGAAAAGTGTACATCAAACCCCACCAACAACATGACACTTGACTTCACAATCATCTCCAGACTTATCTCTGACCCCAACTGTAACATCAGCCAATCAACTGCTGGCCCTACTGATAATTCCTTACACCTAAGCACATTCCCTATGAACAGCAACTCAGGAACTAAATATAAACTATTTTTACCACCTTTCACGCACCTATGTATTCATTCTGAATTTTGAACACTACATATTGTTAAAATTTTAAACCTTTTTTTTTCCCTTTCCTTTGAAACCAAATGCTCAGTATAACAGTACCATAGTGAAACATTCATCTAAACAATTACCATGAAAGTATTTATAAAAAGGCATAGGGAAGCTACATTACATTGGTGGGAAAGTGACTGAAACCAAGATGCCAGATCAGGACAGATAATATTGCTGATTCTTCTTTAGATTTTATCAAGGAACTCAAGATGAATAGCAGGAGCATATGTAGCAGCAATTTCTAAGCATGGAAGAATGGTAGATATAAATATGTAAGATTCTAGAGAGAAAAACTGTTTAGCACAGGAAACTAACTTTCTTAGCAGCTGACCTAGCCATGAATTCCATGTAGTCTTTCCACTTCATGTCAGCCAAGAACATTAATTCAAGATGGCAAAATGAGTTACTCTCATGGAGGTTAGTATCAGCCATGATGATTGGAGGCAGAAAAGGGTCTTTCAGGTCATTGAAAGAGATAAGTTTTGTTTAGGAGGCATTAAAATTAAGAAGTTATTCCTTGCCCCAGTTAACAAAAGACCATAAGTTATTCTTATGTTGCACAATTCTCTCAAATGGGGAGAGCCTGCTTCTTGAAATTTGACATTCTGGCTTTTCATTTTCCTCTTCATTGACTTTGTGTAAGATCATAGAGTTCACAAATCCACACCTCAGTTAAGTGAGAACTACATAAACTTTTCTATGGCTGTATAGAATGTTTTACAAGATCAACATAATGTTTTGAATTCAGAATTGTCATACTCCTAGACTAGTTGCCAACCATTACTAGAGCCCAGTTTACTTGCTGTTTAACCCATAGCTGCTGGAGAGAAGAGATGTATTTATATCTTTCCAAGAATATTTCTGAAAATGTGATTTCGATAAACTTACCAATTTCTCCTTATGAGATATTTTGCGAGAATAGAAAGCATCATCTTGAAAATGTCCAAAACATTTGATTTGTTAGGTTTTTGTCATTTTTTTTAAATCATTGTCAATTTCTTGCTGCTTCTATGTCATAATTGTCTCTTTTCTCTATGAGCTAGGAAAATCATTGAAACAATGGCATTTAGCCAGGGTTGCAGCTAATTTTATCCTGAACATTCACTCTGCCAAACCCAGAGGCATGACAGTCAGCTAACTGGTTTATTTTGCCCAAATTAATCCAAACTCTGGTCATACTAAACCAGTCAATTGAGACTGATAGCAGTTTAATTATCTGAGGCATAAAACTAAATAGGTATTTGGGATTATTTACTTTCATAGGGAATCTTTTTCTTTTACAAAAGGAGAAATATTTGTTAAGACTGGCATTATTTGAAGCAGTTTCAATAATATTTCAATATGTCTGTTTTTACAAAACTAAAAATTTTAACAAAATACATGACCACAAGTGAAACAGCCTATGAATTTGCTTTGTATGGTTAGCTTATCTCATCATCATCACCATCAGAAACTGGTCTGCTTCAGTCACTGATGGGAAACAAATTTGGATTCTTTTACCTGATGATCCTTTTGGTGAGCTTTCATATAACTTGGCAGTGCCCATTTATGTATACTCCAAGCTCTTGACCAACAGCAGGAGACCACAGAATATAGTGTGGGTCACTCTCAGTCCGTACACTAGGCCCTCAAGTTTTGAATTCAGTGTTATCCTTCTTATAGACTGACTGCCACCCAAGGCTATAGAACCCAGTCTGTCCTTCTGTTTACCCCTAGCAGGGAGGAGAAGAGATGTCTGCATACCTTTTCCAAGGGTATTAACATGTAAGTGAATTCAATGAACTTGGAATTCAAACTTGGCTCTCTGGTTCCTCAATTTGAGTCACTATCCATTTGTTCACCATGCCTCCTTATCTCATAAGCCATTGCTAATTAGATTAAGCAGATTGGAATGAAATTAGTGATGGCACATACCCGGAATCCATCATAAAATTCAGAATTTGGAATTAATAAACTCTAAACATTTCAAATACCTCGGTGTATCGATCAGCTATAATAATTTTAGTTTTGGAGATAAGGAAATTGAACATAAGATAGAGTGTATGAGGGATTGTTTTGTCCAAAATCATATGATTCTATGAAATCAGAATATTAAGCTGAAAACTCAAGTTATGTTATTAAATAGCCTCGTCAGATCAAGACTTTAATATGGATGCTATGTATGGCATCCAACTTGTTTAGAAATATTGTTTTCTTATATCAATGATTAAAAATAGCTTCAAGGAAATGAATTCTCTACATTTTAAAGAGGACATTATTTCATCAGACCACATGGACTGGCACTACTGAATCACAAAGAAAGAATTTTTAATAAATAAAATAAAACACATTTCTTGAAGACTTCCAACAGCAGCAGCAACTAAAATTAGTACCTAGAAGAGACAATAATTACCAGCAAGGTGTCAACTTTCCACTCCATCATAAACAAAAGGTTAGGAAAGAAAGACTCCTCAATTAAACTAGAAAGTCTAATAGCAGAAGGGTTTTGAGAAATGAATTCTGTACATCTTAAAGAGGACAATACTTCATCAGATCTTACAGACTGGTACTAAAGAATCACAAGCAAAAAACTTTACTAAATGATATAAACTATATGACTTGAAGACTTCCAATATTGGTAATATCTAAAATGGATAGCACATGTAACTACAGAGTGATAAAAAAGCAGAAAATTTATTATCACTGTTTTATTTTTCAGGAATAATTAACCTTGAATAATCATGACTAAATTTCTTTAATTACATGACCTTGAACAATTATTTGACTTTTGCTTAATTACTTAACTCTGATTAGGTCTTTTATGATTGATTAATTGCTACTTGATCTTGTGACTTGTCATTTAAAGGTTATTTGCAGACAACTTATGTCTTTCATTCTGCCTTCTCATTTGGCTAAACAACTAACGGCTTTTGAGCATCAAGTTATCGTACTT
Source organism: Acanthosepion pharaonis (assembly GCA_903632075.3). Classification (NCBI taxonomy): domain Eukaryota; kingdom Metazoa; phylum Mollusca; class Cephalopoda; order Sepiida; family Sepiidae; genus Acanthosepion; species Acanthosepion pharaonis. Next base: position 1,158,586 of record CAHIKZ030003615.1, on the reverse strand, counting down.
TTCAAAGAAGAATATCTAACATGGGGATTGATGAAATATGCAGAAATTCTTCCTGACTTTTTCAATCACATCAGTCATCAACAGCTTTCAATGGTTGTCGCATGTCTTTCTGAATTTACCACTTTTTACTGGGCACTCTGTAGGAGGGATAAGAACTATATCATTAAAATGCTGATTTTCTACCCTACCTTAAAAGCTTAGAAAGGAAACTTGTGAGACAGAATGATAAGAAGGCTATTTCTGTTTTAAGAGAAAGATTTTATAAATTTCATTTGATAGTTTTGCTAAATTTCAGTTAATGAATGCCAAATATTTCCTTTATAGAAATGGCTAATCTCAACATTACCATTACTATACTGTTATAGCTCATGGTAATTACCATGAACTTTAACCAAGGTTAATGTCAATATTTAATGAAGTAGCCAAATGGATTTAAACAATTTTGCGCAAGATGACATTGAGAAAATTGTTAAAATTTATTCTTCAAATTAGAATATATATTTTTTTTTATTTCTATTCAATTAAGACCATACATATAAAAAAGAAAGGTTTAAAGACTGTAATATATTGTTATGATGAAAATATATCAAGAACTGAAGGCTTACCCAAATGTAGACAAACATATAAAATTCAGAGCTATTATACCCTTTCTTACTCTTATTGTCAACAAAATGAGCTACCATAAATATATGCAGGCTTATATATTAGATTATTTTGGATTAAATCAGAATGGACTAGCTGCTGATTAGATCTGTTTTGGATCTTATCAAAGATCAGTTCTGTTTATTCGCATAAAAAAAATAAAAAATCCCCCGTAAACAACTTAAATAGAGCTCACACTGTAGCGATTGGCTGTTGGTCAACTTCCAATCAAATGCGTGACAGAGGGGTAGGGTTTGCCTAATATAAGTCAGTGTCTGCAGGCTGTTAATTTAGATGGGGGGGTGGGCATCAGAGACTGATCAGCTCTGATGAGGTCTACTTGGTGAGGGGAGTATGATGTTTGAAAGACCCGAAACTGCCCAATGACCCAATTCAGAACATCACTGACAATGCCCTCTAGTGCTAAAGAGCGTATATTCGAAGTGAAGTAAAGGACATGAATTAATACAGCATTCAATCCTTAATTGTGTTAACCAAGATTATCAATTATATGATTCAGTCAATCTACAGTATACAACTTCACTTACCTTAACTCAGAGTAAATGAAACAAGTGCAGCTGAAGATAAGTTTACAAACTCACACAAATATACAACTGTCTGAAACATTAGGGTATTTGATAATCTAACCAAAACATTGTGAAGAGTTTATCAAATATAAACAGTAACTCATTCCAGTCTCAGAGAAAATCATTCATATCTTGCTGGTAAAGAAAATAGGAAGCAAGTTATTAAATTGCCGAACATTTCTGATACATACATAACTAGTTGCTTTTTCAGAATTGATGCACAAAGATAAATAGCAGAATATGTAAATAGAAACTAATAAGTATACAGAGAGAAGACAAAAGTTAATACATGATTAGTTTTCATCATCATCATCATCATCATTTTTATTATTATCATCATCATCATCATTTTTATTATTATCATCATCATCATCATTTTTATTATTATCATCATCATCATCATTTTTATTATTATCATATAATAGTATTATACAAACCAATGTTTCCACAATAATATTGATATCAAACATTACTGGTAAGATTTTCTTGATATCTACTTTTGTTAGAAATAGTTACAAAAACTTTTTGGATAGTGTGAAATTTTATTATGCAATTTGAGATTTGTAAATGATATATATATATATATATATAGTGAAATGACACACAGGCAAGAGAAACCACCATTCATTGCTGTCAGGCAAATTCTGAGACCACATTACCCCTTGCATCTAGCCACCTAACTCCCCAGGCTGCAGTCTCCTCCTTGATTATTATATGTGATGTGCAGATGTGCGAGAGACCAACAAAACTCCTTGCTGCACCAAAGATAAACTGAAGGTAAGGATTTAGGAAGCATTCACATTCAATATGAACATTTCAGAATGTTTGGGTGTCAATCTGAGAACAGTGCAGAGGATTCAAAAAGAGTTTTATGAGTCTAATGGTGATTACAAAGGTATTTGGAGTGATAACTAGTGATTGCAAAATTTTGCCTCTGTTCATCTTCCCACAGGGTCTCAGACTCAACATAAAGGCCTATATCAAGTGACTTGAGGATTATGGCAACATTCACCAACATAGACAAGGAGACTGTCCAGAAGAGTTGCAGGAGATTCCAAAGTTGTCTGGAAGCCATGGTCAAAGCCAATGGCGATTTTATTGAATGAATTTACTCTTTAGTATTTCAATATATTTTTGTGTAATTTTGGTAAATATATCTGTTAAAATGAGATATCAGTGTTATTTTCATTTTGGAGTAATTTAGACGATTATTTATCCATCATACTATATACATATATATACACATATATATAATCGACTCTCCCGTCGCGTTCGACGTATGAGGGTCAGGCCGATAAGTCCCCAGGAAACCGACATCCCGACACCGGCACATGAGATTTGTTTATAGTGGTGAAGGCCTTGTGCAGGACCAGCCACACTTTTTGGAGGACGAATACAGAAACCTGGTGCACCGAATGCATGCCACAAGGTTCCCAAACGACCCTCCGCAGGTTTTTTGAATTCAGAGTTGTCCTTCTCCTAGACCAGTTGCCATCCAAGGCTATAGAACCCAGTCTGTCCTGCTATTTTACCCATAGCTGGAGGGAGATGAAGAGGATACATACCTTTCCCAAGGGTATTAGCACGTAAGTGAATGCAGTGGATTCGACTGGAATTCGAACTCGGCTCTGCGATTCCTCAATCCAAGCCGCTAACCACTGCTCCACCGTGCCCATCCACACACACACACACATATATATATATATATATATATATATATATATATATATATATATATATATATATATATATATATATATATATATATATATATATATATATATATATATATATATTTTCACACCAAGTAAGGCAATAATGCCACTAAGGTGCAAGCATTTACTGGAAGTGAAAGAAAATGAGAAGATTTCAGTGAGGAAAATGGACGATAAAAGGACAGGGTTCAAGAAGACAGAAGATTAACATTGCATCTACATTCTTGAAGATTATAGATGACAGGGAAGCAAGAGACCAGAAGAGAGTTCCAGAGGCAAGAAGTATGAGAAAAGAAACTATTAGAATTTTTAATTTCAGATATACAAAGATTGCCAAAGATATTCAGAAAAAAAGATATAATCTTGGAAGAGGAATAAGATATTATAAAGTTATTCATTGATACGGACACAGTTTTGGAAAGTGAGAAAAATTGATCTAAACCTAAAACAAACTGAAAACAATGGCAAAAGAAGAACAAGAAAAAAAAGCCGCATCAAGTGTGTAACAAAAAAAAAACATTTGAGAAAAATCTAAAGGGCAATATGCAAGAAAAGTTGGTTAACCACCAAGAAAAGTTAAAAGTTTGTATTGAAACAGAGAAATGATGCAGTATATTAAGCAAGCAACCTTAGTAATAAATTTAGTGATGAATTTAAAGCTACATTGATTCGACCTAGAGACTGGATCTTTAATGGAAATAGTCAACTGATATGACTTAGATAACAACAATGGACAGGAAGAGTAATATCTTGGGCTAATATTGTAAGACAATAAAATTATATAGTCTGTGTGAATCTGTCTATATTTCTGAGATGAGGTATTATGTACAGTATTTACATTAGTCAGACTATTGTCCTCATCTTTGTCATCATATTTGTCACAACGTTTTGGCCGTTATGCGCTCCGACCCTTCTTCAGGTGGTTGGAATTTTGAACTGAACCCTTTATTTCAATCACTGGGGTAGACTGTTCTAGTTCCACGTGCCATGTTTGATGGATGTCAGTTATCAGTTATCTCCTGCTAATTTTCCTCTGAAAATTCTCCAGGCCTTAACCAGGAAGAACTGACATCCATCAAACTGGTTGGGCGTGGAACTAGAAAGAAATAGTCTACCCCAGTGATCGAAATAAAGGGTTCAGTTCGAAATTCCAACCACCTGAAGAAAGCTGGAGCGTACAACGGCCGAAACGTTGTGACAAATATGGCGACAAAGATGAGGACAATAGTCCGACTAATGTAAATACAGTCTGTGTGAAGTTATGTAAATCACATGAATTTCATTAACTCAAATTTGCTTTGAAAATTTATGCCAAATTTTAAACCATTAATTTAGACAGCAAAACAAAACATAGGTAGTTTCAACATGTTTTATTAAAATTGTTGGATTATAAATCAATTAAAATTTGACAAACATTTTTCAAAGCAAATTCAAGTTATTGAGGTTTATGTGATTTGTATAACTTCAGACGGACTGTAGGCCTTTTTAAAGTTGATAATGGCTCAGGATAAATCGGGAAAATGACAGTAAGCTTTTGAAGAAGACATTTTTTATTGTTTCCTCTGATAGTATTCTGATGATGAAAATTATAATTATTGTTCCAGTGCCTTCAACCAAGCCACACTATCTAATTCTGATATATATTGTATTGATTAGAATTGTAACTATGAGTTTAGTTGCAAGGATCATTAAGCTAATTGTTTGATATTGCATTCATTTGTAACAGGCGTCTGTGGCATTGTTATGATGATAGATCTTATGGCATTTCACCATTGTCATATATTTCATTTATTATTTTGGTAATCTACTATTGGAAGGATTGTGATAAGGTAAAAGTTTTTAAAAGATGAGCTCAATAATCTAAACAACAAACTTTGTTTTCAAATATAACGACTAATTTCATGAATTTCATTACTAAAGGCACATATATACAGAGTTACACACACACACACATATATATGTGTGCATGTGTTTTGTGTGCATGTGTGTTCCAATAGTTGTGTCTGTGTCTATGTGGATTAATTGATTCATTGATATGTTTTTTTTTTTTTTTGTGGCTTATCAACCTTTTGTAGATTATTTAAATCTGAAACATATTTTTAATTGTAAGAATAATTCTTTATTTTTTTGCAAGTAAATATTGTAATAACACTTTTTTAGATAATAATGAATTAAGTTACAATTCCTACTATTTAACCCATAGATAGAGGTGGATTCACTCTTTTCCCAAATGTATTTGTGCACAAGCAAATGTAACAAACCTGATTGGAACTTGAATTTGGCTCTTCAACATTTCATCCCAAGTTGTTATCCATTATACCATCTGCACAGCCAAGCTTACAGCACCTGGTAGTGTGATGCAGTCACTCATCCTGGTACTGACCAGGCTTTGTGTAGCTTAACTACAATTCGCCCAATTCGCCCTTGCATGGAGTATTGCTGCCATATATGGTCTGGTGCCCCTTCTGTTTGCCTCGGGGTTCTTGATAGGCTCCAGAGGCGGATATGCAATGTAGTTGGCCCTGTTCTGGTATCTCATCTACAGTCACTTTCTCATAGACGCGCCGTCACCTCCCTCTGCCTGTTCTACAAATACTTTCATGGAAATTGCTCCAAGGAGCTGCATTCGCTGGTTCCCAGACGTCATGAGTTCAAGCGCCCTACAAGGCTGGCATCCTGCTCTCACCCCTTCACTGTTGAAACTCCTAAATGTAGCCGTCTCTTCTACTCCAATAGCTTCATGTCTCGCACATCTCACCTGTGGAACTTCCTTCCCTATTCCAGTTTCCCTGAGAGCTATAATCTCCAGCTATTCAAGTGTAATGTCAATCGACTGAGTTGCCTTGATCTTTCCACTACCCTCCTCCTCATCCTTTCTTCTATCACTCCTATCCGATCTTGCTCTAAATTTTCTGTAACCCCTTGCATCATAGTGGCTCCCCGCCTTGCTTGGGGTGAAATGCTTAAAAAAAAAATGTGTAAAGAGAGAGGGAGAGTGAGAGAGAGAAATATGAAGATGGAGTAATGAATATGTAACCTAAAATCTTCGTCCTTGTCAATGCACTTAATACATTGCCGATCAGTAATCATATACACTGATCATTGATATCAAAATTCAGCAAATAATTACATGTAAGGCTGTTCAATTATTGATCCAGCCACATATGTATAGATATGTATGTGGGTGTGTGCTCATAAAAATCATAAAAATAGCAATAGTGTTTACTTTGATCAGCAAATATTTAATTTTCAATGAATATATTATTCAATTTTTATTTGTCTTCACCAGTCAGATATGTGTGCATGTGGCAGTAGTGGTGGTGGTAGTGAAGTGGGGGAGCTATTATTACTTCTTTTGATATTTACCGGCATCTAATGCCAAATCAGTCTTCATTTGGATATTTTTATTATATGTTCCTTTTAAAGACGTCTGGTCTCCACCAGAGCAAATGATTTCTTTCAGTTCAACAGAAACAGAAAATTGGAAATTCCCTAAATCACTTCGTTTTGTGTAATACAACTTTATTTTGGGACAGGAAAATATATATGCTTGATTTTTTTTGATTTATTTTTTTTATCAAAACAAATTTTGATGTATATTTCTGATAAACAAAATATCAAATACTTATAAAACAGCCCTCTCTCTCTCTATCTCTATATATATATATATATATATATATATATATATATAGAGAGAGAGAGAGAGAGAGAGAGAGAGAGAGAGAGGGGAGACGGACAGAGAGGAAGAGAGAGAGAGAGAAAGAGAGAGATAGAAATATAGATAGATAAATATCCATCTCTCCATCCCAATTTAACTTTTGAAAATCATGGAACTGTGAAACAGGTAAAGTTACTGCAAATAAATATTCTTAAAGACTCCAGTTGCATTTTCAACTTCTTTTCCTTATATTTTAGCTCTGTGGGATATATTAAAAAACTTACTTTCACACACACACACACACACACACACACACACACACACACACACACACACACATATATATATATATATATATATAGATAATATTAGTGGAAAATATACATACATATGAAAAATATATCTAAAAATTCCCCATACATGTATATTTTCAGAAAAAAATTTTCCAAGAGGAAGGATCCAGGTAGAACTCAATGTCTAAGACAGAGTAAGGATATATATATATATATATATATATATATATATATATATATATAAAAATTATAGATGCACAGAGATGTAATGGATAGCGGCTCAGATTGGGAAACCAGAGAGCCACTACCCATATTGTTTGTGAGAAATGTGTCCGAGTAATTGACACATTTGGGCAATGTTTGCAAGTTTGCCTCCAACACTGTGGAGCCCATTTGAAGCATATTTTGGAAAGAACATGACTTTTATACAAACGACAGAGTGAAGTGTAAATCCACCAAGTTTGTTAAAATTAATTTTGTAGGATTGTTTTTTTTTTGGGGGGGGAGGGCACCCCTTATATATATATATATATATATATATATATGTTTACAAGGTGTGTTCAAAAAGTATCCAACTTTATTTTTACCTACCAAAACTGATTGTATGTTGGCAATATCCTTTAGGTCGGAGGTGATGAAAATTTTAGTACCAGTAGACCACATCAGTTTCAGATGTGTAGTGCATGCTTATTGAACACATTAATCAGAGATATTGCACCAAACATTCCTGGTTAAGAATATTGTCTGGTTAATCTCAATATCTGTCTATATTTCTGGGATAAGGTATTGTAACTCTTTGCACTATTCAGACTGTTGTCCTAATATGTATTGCTATGTACACAACATTTCAGCCATTGTACACTCTGTCCTTCTTCAGGTGATACACATTGAAATTTCAAACCAAACCCTTTATTCAGTTCATAGGGGGTAGATTGTTCTCATTCCACGTGCCATGCCTTTGAGTATCATAGTTTCAGTTAATTCCCCTTGGTAACTTAATTCTCCAAGTTTTTTTTGCCTTTGGATGTAGCCAGGTAACTTATAGGTCACTTTTGAATCACTTAACAAGCACTTTTATCCACTATGCCAGTGAGTAAAAGCAGGGGGAACAAAAACTTGGAGAGTTGTGTTACCAAAGGGACTAAACTGAAACTGAGATTTCCAAAGGCATGGCACGTGGAATGAGAACACTGTACCCCCATGGACTAAATATAGGCTTCAGTTTGAAATTTCAACTAAAGAAGGCTGGAGTATTCAATGGTCGAAATGTCTTGAAAATGGCAATAATGTTTGGTTTTCTGACAAAGTGCACTTTCTACCCAAACAATGTAAATAGTACATATATATATATATATATATAGAGAGAGAGAGAGTGAGGGAGAGAGAGAGAGAGAGAGAGAGAGAGAGAGACATATATATATATTTATATGTGTGTGTGTGTGTGTGCAGACATAAATGTATATATACATATATGTATATATATATATATTTTTAAATATAAAAGTTAACATTGAAGTCAACACCCAGAGGTGACAGGCTGTTTCATGCTAGACGCAATTGTCAGGCTGGCTGATGATTACATCCAGCATGAAACAGTCACCTCTGAGTGTTGACTTCAATGTTCACTTTTATATTTATATTTACATACACATACACTCTATCTCTGATAATGAGTGCTTTATCCCATAAATATAGCACATCTTAAGACTATGTTTCTTATAAGTCTGAATACCTACTGTTTGTAAATGCATCAAGATATTCAGTGTCATTTTTCCATCAAAACTTCTATTAAATGCTGCAAGCCCCAAAATTAACATTAATGGACATGTATATATATATATATATATATATATATATATATATATGTATATATATATATATATATATATATATATATATATATATATATATATATATATATATAGTTAATTAATTTATTGATGATAGTGTAACATAGCAGCTCATATCAGAGTACAAATTCCAGTCAAGTAATTTACATTCATTTAGGTGCAAATAACTTTGCCATAGCTATAAATGTATCTCTTCTAACGACAGCTATCAGTAAAGAGCAGAACATACTGAATCTTATGGCCTTGGCTGGCAACCAGTCTAGGAGTAAGAAAACTCGGAATTCGAAAACTCTGAATTTGAAGCCTGAGGTGGGTTATTTGGAGATATAGTGGTACACTATGTGTACCAGTTCTCTGTATTCAATTCTTCCAAAAGGGGTGGTTGTTTCTGTGCAAGCATTCACCACTATAATCAAATCTTATGTGTGGTTAGTCTGGCTGTTCAGTTTTAAGAATTGAGCTAATGGATTCACATATATCAAAGATGATGGAAGAGTCTCTTATGTATTTATATATATATATATTTTGGGAGGAAGGACATATATATACAGTGTATCACAAAAGTGAGTACACCCCTCACATTTCTTCAAATATTTAAGTATATCTCTTCATGGGACAACACTGACAAAATGACACTTTGACACAATGAAAAGTAGCCTGTCTGCAGCATATATAACAGGGTTAATTTATTTTTCCCTCAAAATAACTCAAAATATAGCCATTAAAAACTAAATCCCTGGCAACAAAATATCCGCCAGCTCTGCGACGTCGTCATTGAGGAATGGAAGAGCATTCCAGTGACTACTTGTAAAGCTCCATGCCCAGGAGAGTAAAGGCAATTTTGGATAATGATGGTGGCTGCACAAAATATTGACAGTTGACATGTTGTATGTTAATATTGACAACTTTTCCTAAGGGGTGTACTCACTTTTGTTGCCAGTGATTTAACTTTTAATGGCTATATTTTGAGTTATTTTGAGGGGAAAAGATATTAACTCTGTTATATATGCTGCAGACAGACTACTTTTCATTGTGTCAAAAGGTAATTTTTTCAGTGCTGTCCCATGAAGATATATACTTAAATATTTGAAGAAATGTGAGGGGTGTACTCACTTTTGTGATACACTGTATATATATTTATAAGGTGTGTTCAAAAAGTATCCAACTTTATTTTTACCTAACAAAACTGATGGTATGTCGGCAATATCCTTTAGGTGGGAGGTGATGCCACTCTTTCTGTGAATGGGTGAAAATTTTAGTACCAGTAGATCACATCAGTTTCTACACTGTTATGCCTAGAATACAGATGTGTAGTGCATGCTTGTTGAACACATTAAGCAGAGATATTGCACCAAACTCTCTTGGTTAAGAACAACATACCACTTGTTCAAAAGGCTCCATGTGACTTCTAACTTTTACCCAATCTGAAAACTACACAATTTCTATGAGTTTTTCATGGGATGAATTTTGCTGACACTCTCCACATGCACAAATCCTCCATGAACATGGAATGCATTGGTCCTGTGTTTATTTCCACTTCATGAGCAATTTCCTGGATTATTGCACAACAGACTTCCACTGAGGTGCAGCCATGTTTGAAGTGGTTGTACCATTCCTTGATCTTAGTTTTGCCCATGGCATCATGAGCTTATATCATTGATAAATACTACTAATGTTTCTCTATTCATAATAGTATACAGATTTCAATGATATAAGCACAATTTCAAACCTGACATTTGTAAATAAAAATAAAGTACAAATAACTCTGTGAATCAGGGATCAATTTGAGATTGTATTTATATTATGATCAAGCTAATATCTTTGACAATTGAATACTATTACAAATAGAGAAAAAGAACAACATCAGTAGTATTTATCCATGGCATAATCATATAATTTCAAACTTGATAGTTGTAAATGGAAATAAAGTACAGATAACTGTTCAAGAAGTTAAGGATCAATCTCAATTGTTATGAACAGGACTTCACCTTCTAAAATCATTAAAAAACATTGTTTATTTACATAACCAAATAACTATAGTGTTAGCAATAAATGCAGGCTTTGAAACTGGTACTTGATAAATAGCTATCAACATGCACTGTGACATGCAGAAGTGCATATGAATCTTTTGAACTACTTAAACTAACTGGTTTATTCATAAAAAAAAATAGGGGAAAAGTTATTTTAAGATATTATTTTGCAGATTAACGTTCATTAGACATTCTTCTAACCACAACATTGAAAAGTATTGATTTTTATCATTTTAGAAGAGGTGTCCTGTTCATAACATAAATATACTCTCAAATTGATTCCTGATTCATAAAGTTATGATTTTTTATGAGTGAACCAGTTTCAAAGTCTGCATTTATTGCTACACCTGTGGTTATTTGATTATGTAAATAAACAATGCTTTCTTGGCAGAGGGACTTTTTTCAGGTAAAATTTAGCACTGTAGAAAGCAAGAATTTGTTCAAAGAATGAGTTCAAAGATACAGAAAGAAATTTGATAGAAAAATAGTGGAGTAGTTTTGTATTGATTTCTTTTTATTTAGAATTGTCTTTCCCTCAATTTTCTATATAATATATACGGTATGGAGAAAAAAAGATGGAATCATACCCAACTATATTACATACACATATGATCGCAAATGATTTTACCTAAAAACTGAATTCAGATCATTTTTTATGTTTGTGCAAATTGCTAGCTGAGTAGTTCCTGGGAAGGATAGCAAGAAAACAAACATTACTTAGTGCTGCAAAGGAAAAGATAGGAAGTTGTGGAGAGCCAAGATGAGTAACAGAACATAAAAGACAACAAAACATTAGACAACCTTCACAGATAAGCTTTGCATGACTTTTCATCTCTGGTTGTCCGGGCTGGGGCAGAAAATGGCTTGTGAATTTTAGTGCATCCAGAATGAAACTGCTGTCATTTACTCACCATAGAGAAATCCTCCCGCCCCTATCTGCATGGTTGATGCTCAACTCCACAAGAATGCCTTATTGTGCCTTCTTGGTCTGACATTTTCCACTGACCTGAGGTAGAACAACTACATTGAATCAATAGCTGCATCTACCACAAGGAAAGCTGGTTTTCTGTGTCGCACCAGAAGGTTTTTCTTATCTGTGTTCATCCTTCACATCTACAGATCTACCAGTCATCCATTCATGGAATACTGTTGCTATATATGGTGTGGTGCCCCCACTGTTCATCTCAAGGTTCTTGACAAAATCCAAAGACGGATATACAATGTGATTGGTCCTGGCTTGAGCTCTCGACTCCAGTCACTTTCTCACCCACATAATGTGGCTTCCCTTTGTCTTTTCAATAAATATTTTCATGGCATCTGCTCTGACGAGCTATTTTCACTGGTGCCCCAACTGCATGAATTTAAGCGTGCTACTAAGTTGGCATCTCGATTTGACTCTTTTATGCTCAAAACAGTTAAATGTAACCATCTCTTCTACTCCAACAGCTTCTTCTCTCAGACTTCTCGACAGTGGAACTCCCTTCCTCTTCCTTGCTTCCATGATAGATGTAATCTTCAAAAATTTAAGTGTAATGTCAATCAACCTCTTCTTATGCCATTTTTCTTTTTATCCTTTCCTCAATCCCGTCTATACCCAGTCTTTTCCATTAATTTCACTCTATGTAGACTAGTCTCCCTGCTGCCATGCTTGGGATGAATTGCTTAAAAAAAACAAAAAACAAAGTAATTTTACATATAATTCTTTATCTAAAGCCTCCAAGTTATTTTATGTATAATTCCTTAATTAATAGAAACATAAATCATAACATTTTCAAAAGAAATTTTTTGTGTTTTCTTCTTTTAAATCAGATCTCTTCAAAGTAGCTGATACTAGGGGTGATGGGACTATCCAGGGGGTCTATAAATAGTTGAGTAGTCAAAAGGTGGTTGATAAATATATTATGGTCATTTGTAACTAAAATTTACAAATTTCAAACCAAATATCAAATTCCTATGCTATATCAAACCCATCCTTCCCATTAATGATGTAAAGAAAGTCAATAAAAAATATATTAATTTATTTTTAATGTCTGTTATTATTTATACTATTTGTGAGGATTATTATTATTATAATTTTTATTTTCTTTGATTTCTGGCGTTTACACATTTCTTTCCGGGTCCCGCCCAGGGACCTAAGGTTAGAAATGGTGTCATGACACTTTCCACTGACAAAAAAAAAAAAAAAAAAAATTAAATTACATAGATAAAGCCCTTCGTAAGGTGTGGGCTGTAATTGCCAGAACAATTTTTTGTATCTCCTTGAGGCATGGACTTCCAGGAATCCCTTCAATTAGTCTACTGCAATCTTTTCCAACCAGCCCTAGGGCTCCAACTACAACAGGGATTGTTGATGTTCCCATATGCCATATTTTCGAGACTTCTATTTAAAGGTCCTTGTACTTTGACAACTTTTTGAATATCTTCAAAGATACATTGCAGTCAGCAAGGACTGCCATATCAATAAGGAGGCACCATTTTTGTTTGTGGTCTTTAATAACAATATCTGGCCAGTTGGCCGTGATTGTTCTGTCAGTGTGTATTGTGTAATCCCATAGAATTGTAACAGGTCCTATCTCCATAACCGGGTCTGGGTGGTGTTCATACCAGTTTCTTTCAGTTTCCTTCCTGTAGATGTTGCAGATTTTCCAGTGCAGATATTGGCCCACTCTGTCATGTTGAGTTTTATATTCAGTGGGTGCCAACACCATACAACCTGATACAAGATGATCAATCGTTTCTGGATATTTATCACAGAATCTGCATTTTGGGCTGACACAATATTTTAGTATATGTGCTTGATAATTCCTAGTTAGCAAGCATTGGTCCTGTGCAGTAAGGATAAAACCTTCAGTTTCTGCTTTCAACCCTGCACTACGTAGCCACTGATGGGTACGGGTTTTGTCTACATCAGCTTGTTTGGTACGGGCAGAGTATTGGCCATGAAGCGGTTTATCTTGCCATTGCTTCTGTAACTGGTCAGTTGCATTCGTCTTTGCTGTCTTTTTTAGGTATTTTGCAGTTTCAGCCGGTGTATTGTGCTGTAGTTGCATCTCTACGCCCATTTGAAACTCCATTTTGAATTTGTTGGCTCCTTTCATTATGGAGTAGAGACGCTTACTACTTTCATGTTCCTTGACGCATACCATCATCCAGTCTTCTGTAGTTTCCAAATATCTTAGGAAGCCAATTGTTGTAGTTTTGTAGGACAGTTCTAGTTGAGCTAATCCTCTGCCTCCTTCGATTATTATTATTATTATTATTATTATTATTATTATTATTCAAATAGCACATCTAGTGTAGGAAGAGAGATAGAAATTATTAAAAAAATAACAAAATAGTTTTCACCATAATGTAGCTTCACTGTGCCTTTTCTATAAATAGAGTAGAATCCCTCATATACAGAATCCTTCATATCCGGAGTGCCTCATATTCGGAATCCCACATATCCAGACATGATTTTGATGTGTATATTTGAACTGTTTGAGTGATATGTAACTGATTTGAAATTTCTGTTTTTTCAGGAAATTTACTTTCAATAATTGCTTATGGTTATTTCACTCTAATGGCTTGTATTTGGTGCAAAAGCTGATGAGAATAAGAAGAAAAGAACAACTTTGGAGTTATTGCAAAAGTGGAACTTTTAAACAGACTAGACATTGGTGAAAGTTCATAATGGCTGAGTTCAACATAGTAAAGTCAACATTGTATGATATGAAATCTTCCAAAGAAGCTATTCTCCAGTGTTCAGAGTCATAATGAACAAAGAAATAAAAAACATGATTTTTATGAAACCTAAACTGAAATTGAAAAAGCTATTGAAAAGATTGTCAGTTTTATGTAAAGAAAGCCAGCATTCAGCTATGATGATTTCAGTAATTCACACAGAGTTAAAAAGTGTCTTTCATTTAAAAAAGAACAAATGCAAAACGAAATGTGGAAATAGTTTAGAATGACATTAGAAGAGAAAGTATCATCACGCAACAGCAATTAAAAAATCCTTGTCACATTATTTGTTTTGCATATGTGGCAGACTTAATTTAATGAATTTTCATTTACATTACATAATTTTTTTCCCTTTAAAATCAATTCCATTATATATCAATAACCATTAGCTTATTTTGTTTGCTATAACCACTGAAAATAAATGTTAAACCTGATTTCACTTCTTTTATTTTAATCCAAATATAACCCTTCATATCCAGACTTTGTAACCAATTCCTCATATCCAGAAGATTTCTTAGTTCGGTTGTGAGGGATTCTGCTGTACTTTCATGTTAACTGTTCTGATGAACTTTCCTCTATGGTACCTGGACTTTATGAATTTAAGCTCATTACTAGATTGCCAGGAAAGTCTCATGATTTTTCTGTTGAAATGGTGAGATGTAACCATAAATTCTATGCCAAAAATTTCTTCTATCACACTTCTTGCTTGTGGAACTCTCCTCCAGTTTCTTACTTCCAAGTCAAATTTGACCTTTAAAAATTTATATCCAATGTCAATCGTTATCTTCCATCTTATTAATTCTTGTACTTTTATTGTTTTCTTTCCTTAATAGTGTATTCTTATATTCTTTCACATTCAATAACCCCTTGCATCTGTGTGGCTTTATGGCTTTGCTTGGGGTGAAATGATTATTAAAAACATATGATGCTAAAATGAATTGTATCAAGAAAAAATAAGGAAAAGAGTGAAGAAATTTCTAACCTTAAATAAGAAATAACTATTTGATATTTTTTGTACATACCCAGGGGTTGATACAGGAACAAGGATTCTGTGAAGTTGTTGATTAATTTTCTAAAAAGTTTGGAAAGCCTGTTTTAAACAAATCCAAATTTCAAACCACAAAATCATAAAAAAATGATGCCTGAATAAGAAAAAAGCATTACATAGCCTTTACTTATATATTTTACTATAAGATATTTTTCAAAAATTGAAAAATATCAACAGATCAAAAATAAACGATTTTTCATATGTAATTCTGGCCGAATACCAATGAAAATAGATCTCGCCAGCATTGATCTTTCTCTCCTCAGTCACGATTCTTCAATGATCTACTCATCTCTGTGGGGCAAACTCTGAAGTGCCAAGCAGTTTGAGGTGTAATTTATTGGATTAATGTCTGATAGGATGGCCAGGAAATCCCCTCATTAGCTTCAGTATCCTCGATCAAGTCGTCAATCATGTGGTTTGTTGGGACCAAACACTGTTAGTAATCTCTGACATACATTTCTCCAATGAACCTCTTGGGATAAATGACTAATATATATATATATATATATATATATATATGTGTGTGTGTGTGTGTGTGTGTATGTGTGTGTGTGTGTATTTATATTAGTCATTTATATGTGAGTCTCTATACAAGTATTTGTGCATTATTTTCTTTTTCTATCAGTGTGGCTTTTATGTACAAGTACCATATATATATATATATATATATATATATATATATGTGTGTGTGTATGTATGTATATATATATTTATATATATACATATACATATATGTATGCTAAAATGTATGCATGTATGAGGATGGATCAGTAAGTATATAACTTGATTATAAATTTTTATCTATAATGTACAGTATGTAGGATTAATGCAGAGGTGCATTATCATGGAAAGAAATTTTGCTCTAAAATAAATATATATATATATAAATAAATATATATATATATATATATATATATATATATATATATATATATATAGAGAGCCTGATGATTGTGTCTGGCATGAAAACAGCCTGTCGCTTCTGAGTGTTGACTTCAATGATCACTTTTATATATATATATACATTTATGTATGCACGTATATATATATATATATATATATATATATATATATATATATATATATATATATATATATATATATATATATAGATATGTGTGTGTGTGTGTGTGTGTGTGTGAGTGTGTGTGTGTGTATTCAAAGAATTTAATTTATCCGTAAGGATATATATATACTCAAATAAGTTTATATATATATATATATATATATATATATATATATATATGTATGTATTAAAAGACATTTTATGTTTAACATTCTTTTATAGATACAAGTATTTAAGTAAATGCTCTGTTTATAATAAACAGTATTAAATAACATTTTCCAGCCTGAATGGCTGAGAAATTTTCATAGAAAAACAAAAAAAGAATGTTAAACATAAAAATGTCTTTAATAAATTGTCGGACTTTGTCCATTTCTTAATATATATGTATGTATGTATGTATGTATTGAAGAAATGTTTAGACAAAATGGAAAAAGTTTATTGTGATGCTTTCATTTGTTAGGACTTCATCAGTCTGGGTTTGCTGATGTTGTGACTACACATGCATATCAACAAGAGACTCTGGCAGTTTCAAAATATTTTGAAGGGATTTTTTTAAATGATTTTATTGCAATCTAGTTAAATTAATTCATATTCTTTTTTTTCTAACTATCACTCATTATTATAACAATAAATCATCCAAGAATGGTGAAACATGTGAGAATCTGGTTGTAAATTTTCTGTGGCTGAAGTAGCAATTAAATATATATATATATATATATATATATATATATATATATATATATATATATATATTCTTTTACAGTAATTTACACCCTTTACAAGGCCCAGGTAGAGGCAATTTTGCAGATAGGAATGTAAGATAACAGTAAACAGTTTAAGATTGTAGTGATCATGGAAAAATCCTCTTGGGATTCAGTTCCACAAAACAGTGGTTCATGAAAAGAAGCGGTTTCAATTGAAATTACTTCTCACTGGTGGAATACGGGGAAAATGTGGGTGGTTTGCTACTATGTAAGTGTCATGGCGTATGTTTGAGATGAAGATTTGAATGTTGTTCAGCCGAGCATTTTCCATGGAAGTAGTGATATAACATATATGTGTGTGTGTGTTTTGTGTGTAAATAGTTAAATAATATTTGTATATATTTCATGTATATCTGTTATTGTCCCATATTCAAATAGAAATATGCATTTCCTTCAGATATAGAAATATGTATATTTGCATACATGTGTGTGTATGTGCATACGCTTTTGTGCCCATGGTTGTGAATATATGCATTTACATTTATGAATATAAAAGCAGAACCATACGCATTGGGGGGGTGAAAAAGATTCTCAGCTTAACTTACTTTAAAAATCATACTCAAGAGACAAACAGTTAAATATTTAGAGTGGAGTAGAGTTCTTGTGCAGACACAAAAGTGCTCCATTATTATGCACAAACACACACACGCACACACACACACACACACACTATATATATATATATATATATATATATGAACACAAAAACACATGACATGGCTAGTCTTTTTTTGCTCTTACTTAGTGTAGATATTTTGAGCTTGGACATTATTTATTTGGGCTCTTTGCCTTTTGTTCCCCGCCAACAAGAAGATGTTTTCAGGGTGATGGCAGTGGTATAGTTAAGAATTGTAAGTTGAGTTTGACAAAAGCTGCTTTAGATAAATGGCAACTTTTTTTTTTCCACAAAGAAAAAGTTCAATGGTAAACATTTTGGAGACGGCTTCTGCTTTATTTTTTGCCATTTTCTTTTTTTTATATCTCTTTTTATTTCGTCCTTGGTAATGTTGCTTATAACTCAGAATAATGCATGATTTATTTTCTTTTTTACACAACCTCCATCCCCACCCCTGCTCTGTTTTCATTCTTCAGTTTGATAATGGGCTGCTTCAACTCTCTCTCACAGGAACCTGTTCCATAACCAAATCTTCTTTTTTTTTCTATAGACTGTGTCAGCTCTCATCTCACAAAGACAGGTATATCTTTGGATCATTCCTTCATAAATGAATGGCCTTTTCTTGAAGTCTTTATGTTTTCCGCTTTTAATTTTATATTCTGTAGAGAATTCTCCTTTTCTCAGATTTGTCCATTAAAAGAAATCCTCTATTATTTTTACTTTGACTTACAAGCACACTAGTACCCTTGCTTGTATGATTGTACACATTTCTTAATTTATACATATGTATGCACCCACACATACATAGAAACATGGTATTATCTTTTAACTAAATACTTACTATACAAGTAAATATAATATACTTTTTTGTCACTTACTGGGCAATTATTTTCTCCATTGTATATCTACAGGCACATATACAGGGTACAATCGATAAATTGTCATCTAAATTATGCAAAAAGTAAAATAGCACTTATATCTCATTTTAGCAGATATATTTACCAAAATTACACAAAAGTATCTTAAAATATTATCTTAAAATTTATTCAATAAAATTGCCATTGGCTTCAACCATGGTTTCTAGACAACTTCAGAATTTCCTGCAACTCTTCTGGACAGTTTCCTTGTTTAAGTTGGTGAATGCTGCCATAATTCTTGCCTTCAGTTCATCTTTTGTGTTACAAGGAATAAGTCTGAGGCCTTCACTAACAAATTGAGAAGCTCTTTTCTAATCAGAACGATCAGTGTTCTTTTCTTATCAGAACAATCAAAGTGAGTTTTCTGAGTGACTGTACCTTAGTAATCACCATTAGACTCATCCAACTCTTTTTAAATCCTTTGTACTGTCCTCAGATTAACACCCAGACACTGAAATATTCATATTGGAGCTTCTAGCACAAATGCCAAGCAGTACAGCATGCCATTTCCAAAAATATAAAATTGCACCCTGTATATCTTAATCAGGTAGAACCACATCTCTTGTAAATTCATTTGTTGGGGAAATTGTCCAGTATCCACTGCCATATATGAAAATAGATATTACATAATTCAGCATTGCTGAACTATATATATATAGATATGTAAGCAAATATATGGATATAAATCCGACAGTATGAAAGAAAAATACAGAAAAAACAAACAAAATCTGAATATGCAATTATGTAGTATTAATGTCAAAATAAAGTCGACGTCGGACGTTTCGGTCTATTTAAGACCATCTTCATGGACATTTTCATTTAAACATAATTAACATTAGAACTTTTTAAAAATTTAACACAAAAGATGACGGACATAAGAGCCCAACGAATCCAAACAGATAACTGAAAATTTATACAGATCAGCGTTCTGTTTAAATATGATCACATAGTCGTCACGTGGGCGATGTTGTTAAAACGTATTCAAAGATGATTTCCAAAAAAAAATATTAAAAAGTCGATTGAAAATATAGATATATATGTAGATATATGAATTATTGTTCTTCTCAATTGCAAAATTTGTTCACTTAATTATTCTTCTTAAAAATGATCTGATTATATATTTAGAATTAATGTTTCGATAAATAGCCTGTCAAGTATATTGCACTAAATATTTGAGGTTGAGTCATAAATAATTTTCGTTTTGTTTATCAACTTTATTCTTTAAAGAATAAAGTACAATTGCATTTTACTTAGTTATATATTCCCCATTATTTGCAATGAATTGATACTACATCTCTGGCAGCACTTTGATATTTTTGAGTAAAATTCTGCAGGTTTTTATATCAAAAAGGGTTTTCAACAAACTCTGGTTTTCAATTGAGAATTATTCCCCATAGGATCATTTTGCAGCGATTTAAAAAGTTAATAATCAGTTGGGTAATGTAAGGTGGGTGGGGTAGAATGGACTAAGCAATTTCAAAAATTTCTTTCACTGTCTTTTTTTGTTGTATTCAGCCTTGCATTGCTATGGAGGAGAACAACATTTTTCTTATTCATGAATGCAAGACACATTTTGATCAAAAGCTTTTATGGACATGTTGCAGCTGCTGGATGTATAAATGTGCATTTAGTGTTTTAATGCATTTTAAGAAATCTAAATGAATAATATTTTGATGATCCCACCACACACACACAATATTACCCTTCTTCCTCTGTCCTGGGTATAACAATATACTACATTAAACAGCAGCAAAACCTCTGATTGGGAGGTCTTGAGGAGTGTGGAATGACCTCTTAATTACTGTTGTTCCCAGGTTCATACTGACCTGGGGTAGTAACACCTTTAGGGTTCCCAACTATGGTCAAATATTGAACTCCCAAAGTGGGGTTAGAACATTATGAAAATAAAACTTTTCATAGAAAAAAAATTGGATGATAGTAATATATTTTGGGAAAAAATAAATTAGTAAAGCTCCTAAGAAAATTAAATTTTGGCATTAAATAACCCATAAGGAGTTGATATACCATTCAACAAAAAAAAAAAACTAAACTAAACCTTTCTTCCATGGAGCTTAGCTTTTGGGGTCAATTGTAAAGATTTATCCTTAGCAATATCTTTCATGTTCAATATTGTCATATGTAACCCATTATTTATCATCTGTTATGATATAGTTAATGAATGAATAATTTCTCTGTTGTGAAAGGAGACGTGTGACGATGGATAAACAATCCATTTTGTTCTTTTCCCCAAGAGCACATGCAACTGAAACACCCAGCTTGGAGACTTATTTTTTCAAAGTATCAATATGTCATAGATTGTTAATTCCTGAGTAATAAAATAAGTGTATCCCATCTTCCCTCTTGTCATAATAAAATATTCAGAAGCAGAATCATATTTCTGAGATGTAATTATTGGGAAGTAGAGGAAGGGAGATAACTGAGACATTCTGAAGAGGCATTGATTAACTCTTAATAATGCTTAAACAATTAAAACTCTCGATTATTGATAAATATATGGAGGATATTTTCAATACACTGATATATATATATATATATATATATATATATATATATATATATATATATATATATATATATATATTTATATACACATATACTGAAAATATTACATTAAGAAATCAGCTGGCATGTCTTTTCTGACCCCGATTAATTTTTTTCAGTAATTTCTGAATTAACTAACCTAAGGATTAAGTAAGCATAGTGGAGTAATGGATAGTGGCTCAGATTGAGAAATGGGAGAGCCGAGTTCGAATTCCAGTCAGATCCATTACATTCACTTATATGCTAATACCCTTGAGAAAGGTATGAATCCTCTTCTTCTCTACCCAGATATGGGTAAATAACAGGAGAGATCGGGTTCTATAGCCTTGGATGGCAACTGGTCTACTGCAGAAAGAAATGCCAACCTACTGTGGGAAAAAAAAATCTGCCTCATCAGTCATCAAAAATAGATGATTGCCTAAGCGTGCATCACACATGGCACATAAGTGAACTGAAGGATTAACTCTTAATAATGCTTAAACAATTAAAAACCCTCCATTATCAATAAATATTTGGAGGATATTTTCAATAGACTAATATAATCATACGCCATATACTGAAAATATCACATCATGAAATCAGCCACCATGTCCTTTCTGATCCTGGCTACTTTTTTCAATATTATTTCTGCCTGAAAAACTTTTTTTCTGGTTCTTTTACTTTCTCTCCGCACTCTGCCATTTAAAAAGAAACTTAAGATTCTGTTGATATTTTCAATAAAAAAATGACAAGATTTATAATGCCATTTACAGACTTGGCAGATGATAAATTCTACTTCAAAGAAGATATTATGTGGATTAAGTGTTTTTTGTTTGCTCTATTTCAGCCTTTCTTCTGATTCATGTGAAAGCCTGAAAGGTTTTTGACATTAATAATGTCTCTTATTAGCACATTTATTGAATATAATGGTTAAACATCTCTTTACTTTGAAACTGTCCAATATGTCTTCCAGTTTCCTTTTGCAAACATTATAAAGAACATTCATAAGGTTTACACAGCCATCTTTGACACAGGTCATTGCCAATATGATTCTACTATAGTGGTTATTGAGGAATTCATATCTAAGTTCATATGTCCAAATATGTTCAATTACTTTACTGTTAAAAAAATTTAGATACCTACCAGACATGAAATGCAAGATTGTTATGAAAAGAAAACCAAAGCACAAACATGTTATTACAAAACAGAGGTTAACATTACATTTTATACCTGTTAACAAAGCATCTAACAATCTTCTAATACTGAGATCACATAGAGTAAAACTGGATGATGGATTTCTTTTATAAAAACAAAATTTCTTTAAACTAACTTCTTAAAATCCCCTTTTGGTGTCCCCTGCTTTATAAGTTATATTATGATTATTTGTAAACAGTAATGATCATTAAGCTTGATTTTTATTAGGTATGTAACTATTATGCCATTATATACCCATTACAAAAGCCAAAACCACTAAAGGTCGAGGGTTACTGAATGAATTTGCTGCATGAATGTAAGCAGAGGAATTAAGAAGAGAAGATTTTGAGGTTATATCAGAAAGATAAAATTTTATCATAGACTTGGGGAGGCTAAGATTGTAGTGGTCATTCTTGGAAGAAGAGGTTCTTGGAAAGATGTTGTTGAATGGAACTCCCTTCTTTGAAAAGAAATAAGAATGAATTGTCCTAGTATGTACAGCATGTCCTGGGTACTTTGGCATGGTGTAAAGGTTGGCAAATATGACTCTCTAAATCACAACAGAGTAATGAGTCCAATCTTCACTGAGTGCTCCATACTTTTGGGCTTGTACCACATCTAAGCTATGCTTACAAATTCACTATTTATAACATGGCAGGTTTTAATTGTAAAAGTTTGAATGGGCAGAACTAATGAATGCAACTACTCAGAACATTTTTAATAAAAATAGTCAGAGTTGTGAGAAGCTGTGAATTTTAATTACTTATTATTTATTTTATTCATTAAGAAATTTCAAGGAAACAATACTTTGAAAAAAAAAATCTGCCTCATCAGTCATGTATCAAAAAAATACATGATTGCCTAAGCGTGCATCACACATGACACATAAGTGAACTGAAGGATTAACTCTTAATAATGCTTAAACAATTAAAAACCCTCCATTATCAATAAATATTTGGAGGATATTTTCAATAGACTAATATAATCATACGTTATATACTGAAAATAATATCTTCCTTGGGCTGACATTTCTTTTGTCAATCTATACTTTTTGAACAGCATAAATGACACATAGGTATATTAGACACATCATGATTTCAGCAATATAACTTCAGGAAAATATTTTGTAAACTAATCCTGTCTACTTTTTTGACACTTGTTCAAACCAGACATGTGTCTACTTACCTGTTGTTTATCAAAATGACAGAAATCAGCATTAAATATCTGTTTGGATAGATGTTGATATGCCATTAAACAAAACAAATATTTAATATTAATCAGAAAATTGCCTACCTGCTTGGTTGCCTAGGGCTATATTTTTGTTTAAAATAATATTCTGAGACCTAATTTTTAAAAAAATCTGCGATTTTTTTGTTGGGTACTATCAGCAGCAGCCTTGCTATATTTTCCTTAATCTAATCAATAGTATTTCAACAAGTATCTTAACTTTGGGAAAAGGCAGACGTTTCAGGAAACTAAATCTAGGTTGTTGTGTTGGGGAAAGATTCCCTGGGTCACTTAAATATAAAAAAAAAAGAGAAAAGATTGTTGCATGTTCAAATAAAATGATATTTATTTAAATGCAGGACTCACAGATTTTAACTGTAATTATTTATCATGTAATGAAAGTTAGAACATTCTTCTCTTTGATTATAAAGAAATAAACATGAATAGTTTTTCAGTGAAGAAGAGAAAAAGTGGAGTTGGGACACAACATCAAAGGGAGTCTGCTGTTGCCTTGATAAAAGAGACAAGATGCTGAGGTTGACTCATGTCTCTTTAATCCTGTCAGTCCTTCTTCTCAATTGAATGAATGTTTGCTTTTTATGGTCTTGTGTAGGCTCCAGAAGCCTGTGTTTATTTATTGGCTGGAGCTGATTTTGTTGACCATTTATTTTTCTTAAAGTGAAAATTTGAAGTATGTTTGAAACACAGATGGCTGCACGGAGCCCTTGTACGGTGTGTTTAATTTTTATCAGTTACTCCTTTGATTTGATGTTGTTAAACTCTGCTTACCTTACAGTAGAGTACTGTCAGAACTGGGTGATGCAATGTTTTGCCAAGAAACACTGCAAGTAAGGTGAACAATAGGCAAGTTTAGTGATTGTAAATGTAATAGTCACAACAGTACAGAAGCTTACTTAGTGGTGTCTCATTGCCTGCTAAGTAAACAAAGAGAAGTGTAACTGCTCACATATGCACAACCGTTTCTTGAGGCATTCAAAATTATTGGATATAAACTTTGTAACTATCATATCCTTTCAGAACATGAGCAATTATGGCCCACTACAATTCCCTGTCTTTTGTTGCTTTAAGTAAATCTGCTACTCATCTTTGTTTTTATTCTGCCATCTCTTCTCTTAAACTAGGTAAAGTAGGTTTCTTGCTGTTTGCCATTGAGGCTCTCGACTGAAATATGTCCTGTCAGCTGTGCCTTTTCTCTCTTGCCTTACATATGCCCTGTGAGAAGTACCTTTTTCCCTTGCTTCACATATAGCCCCTTTTTTCTCTCTTGCCTTACATATGTCCTGTGAGAAGTACCTTTTTCCCTTGCCTCACATATATCCTGTAAAAAGCCCCTTTTTTCTCTCTTGCCTTACATATGCCCTGTGAGAAGTACCTTTTTCCCTTGCTTCACATATATCCTGTAAGAAGACCCTTTTTTCTCTCTTGCCTTACATATGCCCTGTGAGAAGTACCTTTTTCCCTTGTCTCACATATATCCTGTAAGAAGCCCTTCTTTCTCTCTTGCCTTACATATGCTCTGTGAGAAGTACCTTTTTCCATTACCTCACATATATCCTGTAAGAAGCCCCTTTTTTCTCTTCTCTTAAATATTTCCTTTGAGAAGCCTCTTATTTCTCTTGCGTTACATATGTCCTGTGAGATTCTTCTTTTTTTCTTGCATCAAATATGCCCTAAGAAAAGCCCTTTATTCTCTTGCCTTACATACACTGGTCAAAATCTTAAGACCAGATACAGAAGGGTTAAAAAATATAAAATACAGTTACTTTAGTCAAAATATATTTGCAGAACATTTACTTTTAATTAGTAAATGTAATTTATCAACAAACTAGTGAAAATTTTAAGCTCTTAATTGATTAATTTAAACAAACATTGAAAAAGTATTCTTTTTGGTTGTCATAAAGATAAGACCATGTAAATAAAAATAGAAAATACAGAACAAATAAATCACAATGACAATTTAATATTCAGTATATCCTCCATTTTTGTGAATTACTTCTAAAATTCACTTTGGCATACTCATTATTAACTTCTGCATGAGGGTGCTTGGGATGCTCGCCTAGGATACATAAACTGCTGCATGAAGAACATCCACAGTTTCAAATTGTGATCCATGTTTATAAACATCCTTTGCCATCCATCCCCAAACATTCTTGATTGGGTTTAGATTTGAGAACATGGTGGATGGCTCAAAAGCTGAATTTTGTTTTCTATAAAAAACTCTTTTGGCTTTGAGCATTGTGGATTGCAGTACTGTCCTGCTAGAAAATCCAGTTTTCTTCACATAGACGAGGGCCTTCAGTAATTATGTAATGCCTTTCTTAACATGTCAGTAATTAGCATCTGTTTGATTACTTTTTACCTCCTGTAACTCAAGAGTTCCATTGTACAAAAATAAACCCCAGACCATAATTGTTCCATTTCCACTGTGTTGTGTTGAGAAAATTTCTTTTGGGACATCTTTTGCATACTATTAATGCTGAAAAACGTCTGGGCCATCAAGGTTGAATTTTTTTCTTGTCCGTAAACAACAATTTCTTCCATTTACCTACATCCCAAGTTTGATAATCAGAAGTATATTCTAAACAGGAGGTCTTAATGCAATGAAGAAGGCAAAACCATTCTTATTTAAAAGCTGTTGAATTGTTCAAAAGCTTCATTCAGCATCTGTATTCACTTTTATCTTTTCGATGTTAGGCTCTCTTAACTTTTCACCTAATGTGTCTGTATAGAGATAGAGATTTTATTGGACCGATGGCTTGTTATTTTTAGAAGCATATGCATCCAGATTTTAATGAATTTAGCAATGACAGTTCTCCTATGAGAATTTCATTTGCAATGTCTCATTGTGAAAGACCACGTCTTTGAAGTTTAAAAATGGGCCCTGTGTGAAATTTTGTTAAAATTTTACCTTTAGCCATTTTAAAATCTGAAATTTAATGCTGGAAATGAGCTAAGTAGATGTCTACATGCCTGAAGCTATGAGAACACTGACCAATTCTAAAAGTTTTGTCCAGTAATTTTTTTCACACATGTTTTTATCTTAATGACCGACCAAAAAAACAGTTTTTTAATGTTTGTTTAAATTACTCAATTAAAAGCTTAAAATGTTCACTTGTTTGTTGATAATGTGTATATCCTGTAAAAATCACTTTTTTTTGTTGCCTTAAATATGTTGTGTGGAATACACTTTTTTCTTTCCTTGCATATGAACTGTGAGATGGCCCTTTTTCTCTTGCCATATGTCCTGTGAGAAGCCCTTTATCTTTTCTTACCATTAGGCTAGTATAGGCTGCAGCTTTTATAAAGCAATGATTTTAATTTTCTAAATAGTTTCAGAAACTGAAATGATATCACTATGATAAACTCATATTTATTTTGATTGTTTTATTGTTATCTGTTTTTTTATGGTTGTGTTGAAATATTGGCTAATTTACTTTGCAACAAATAGTAAAATAGTGACATTTCTGAAATAATACCTTCATTGGAAAACAAAAGATATATACTCTAGTTCACTTAAAGAATTTGTAATGAGTTTACTTCAAGCTATGTAAATGTTGCTGAAATATATGACAAATAAGAGATATTCAAGGCATGTGCAGGTTAGTTAGACTGTCACTACATCTGAGCAGGGGGCATAATTTCATTAAACTAGGAAACCCAAAAAGTCATAATCCAGCTGTGAATATGTCCTATAAAATGTAAATTTTTCTCTTGCCTTAAATATAAACTGTGAGAAGATTATAAAATCTATTACAAATTTATAACATCAAGTTCAGATATTTATATTTATTACTATGGGATATATAAAATCAATTATGTGAAATTTTAATAGTATATCTGTTCATATATGTACAATTAAGTCTTCAAGTTTTGGTTGCCAAGTGATATCAATACAGCACATCAGGTTCTTGAGATATTTAGAATAACTGTATAGATTTCATGCAGATCGTGTATAGTGACAATATATATATATATATATATATATATATATATATATATATATAAAAGTCAACATAGAACAGTCTGTTTTTCAACAATTATCGTGGCCTGATTACAGTTGTTTCATGCTATATAAGTTTCACAATTCCTCGTATGTCAATAAGTGGAGGGGAAATATACGCACGTATATATGACATGCTGACAGGAACACACCAAAATAGAAACAGATCCAAGAGCAAGTAAAACTTAAAAGATAAAATGACTACTCTATTAATTGTTTTTATGACTTTATTGACAATTCTAAAACGGATCTATCTCTGATATTCACATTGAACATTTATCCCATAAATATAGCAAAGCACTAAATAAATCTTAAGATTATATTTTTTCTTTATATATATATATATATATATATATATATATATATATATATGGTGGACTCTCCCATTGTATTCGACATATAAAGGTCAAGCAGATCAGTTCCTAGGAACCAACAGCTAGACACCAGCACATATAATTTGATTATAGTGGTGAAGGCTTTGTGCATAACCAACCACACTTTTTGAAGGGCTGAATACAGAGACCTGGTGCACTACATGCCACATGGTTCCCAATCGACCCTCCGCAGGTTTTGAATTCAGAGTTTTCCTTCTTTTAGACAAGTTGCCATCCAATGCTATAGAACCCAGTGTGTCCTACTATTTACCCATTGCTGGAAGGAGAAGAAGAAGATTAATACCTTTCTCAATGTTACTAGCATGTAAGTGAATGTAATGGATATATATATATATATATATATATATATATATATATATATATATATATATATATATATATATACATTGTTTTCTAAGTGGTGTAATTTGCATTGCTTAAATAGAATTTAAAGTTTATTAGTTTTCAGTCTTATACAGAATAACTGAATATATTCCAGACAGATCTTGTATAGCCACTAAATATAAAAGCATGAGCCCAAAATTCAAATTACAAACTAGGGATACTAAAATCAAACAAGTACAAAAATTTGAATATCTGGTAATTGTTCTAACAGATGACAGAAAGTGCGACACTGAGATCTGAAGACATTTTTGGTATGGCCAAAGTTGCATTCCAAAAGCTAAGCAGGCTATTAAGAGACAGAAAAATTTCATTAGAAACAAAGAGTACTGAAATGTTATGGGATATCTCTCTTCCTGTATGATAGTGAATGCTCGACAATCTACTCAAAGATGAAGAACTGACTTGGAACAACAAAAATGTGGTTCTACAGAAAGATACTGAGGATACCATGGATCTAACATTTGAGCTACAACAAGGTTTTGGAGAAAATAGAAACAAAAAGGAAACATCAGGAAAAGTAGTTAAAATTTCTAGGGCACTTAATAAGGAAAGAGGACTTAAAAAACCTGATACTCACAGGACAGATTGAGGGAAAGAGGGTCAAAAGAAAGTAGCACATAATATGATTTATGAGCTTGAGTAAATGGATGGCAGAATGGGGTTTAGGAGAAATAAAAAAATGGCAAAACTTATTACGAGCTACAAGGGACAGGAAGATGTGGACGGCCATGATCGTCTATGTCCTGAAGAGACACAGTACATAAAAGAAGAAATAAGAAATTGAAGCACTATACTTAACTACAAGTCAGTCTTTGCATATCAAGCAAAATTATTCAAGACTGCATTACTAATTACACATATGAATATGCATAGAGAGACAGAACATAAACAAATCTTTATACGAGTGTACACTTCCAGCTGTCAGTAATGCCACTAATCTTGTGAAAGAACAATCAACTCTTTGGCCAGCTTCTTCCTTTGCCTTTTCTTTTCACCCTTAAACATGCTTCATTACTATATGCTAATACAGTTCAATGAATGTACTATTTTGGCACCTATCCAGCCAACAGCTTCTCATTCTAGAGTCTTGAAAAGAGATAAAAAAGAAGAGTTTGGCAAGGTGCCACCATCTCCTTCACATTTGTGTATTTTGAAAAATGGAAAAAAAACAACCAGCTCATCAAATGGCATAAGAAAGGTGGGCATTGCTTTATGAATGACAACTACACTTTGGGAGATGAATTTCATGAAAATTCTATTTCTTTTACCCACTTCTTCCACACACCTCATCCCCATGCAAATGAGCAGTGATGACCTATGACCTTATGAATATTCAAAGCTGTCACTGAAATCTTCCCAATATGGGAATATTTTTAATTGTAAAAGAAAGAATACAAGTAGCAGTTTTCTTTCATTTCAACATTCAGAAAATCTTGAAGACAAATTGATGCAAATGTTTCTCTAAATCAACTGGACGATGAAGAATACACATACACTATGGGTTTAAGGTTTGGAGCTACACTCTGAATTTAATAAATAGTAAGATTCATACTTTTTTTTTACTTTAACTTCTACTAAGCAAGGATGTTGAAACTATTTAACACATTAGTAAACAGGGTCCAATTTTTTAGAGAGCATGTTACCTAAAATTTAAAATGTGACAGCCCTAAGCCTACAATTAGTCAGGAATGTAGATTATTGAAGAAGAGGTAAATTTTAAGGAAACTTTATAAATAAATTTTTAAGGAAACTTTATGCACCATAATGGGTTAATGTCACTATTATTATTGAATATATGATAAATCATTAGTTGTCTATATTTCTGAGATGAGCTATTATGTACACTATTTACATTATTCAGACTATTGTCCTCATCTTAGTCAACACATTTATTACAACGTTTCAGCCGTTGCATGCTCCAGCCTTCTTCAGGTGGTTGGAATGTTGAACTGAACCTTTTATTTCACTCACTGGTATAGACTAGTTCCACATGCAATGTTTAATGGATGTCAGTTATCAGTTATCTCCTGTTAATTCCCCTCTCCAAATTCTCCACTGCCTTAACCAGGTATTGAACTCATACTATTTGGGTCCTGTCACTGGATCTAACTAATGCTTTTATCCACTGTGCCATGTGTCCTTGAGGATATCTGGGTATGAATTTCTGGGTATTATAAACGTAATGTCTTCAGCATCATTTCAGGAAGAGAAAGTTTTCTTGGATTGAAGTGTGCTTTAGTTTTAAAAAATGCAGGCAATTCAATTTTTAGCCTATTCTTTGAAATTCAGAAGGTTTCCCAAAACTTTCTGTCAATAGTGTATATATTAAAATATTAAACTGAGAAAACATTACTTTCTTTGAACACTGCTATTTGAGCAGCTATATTTACACTGTAACAACAGCAAGAAAACTGGTGCGATCAAGCTCAAACTTCAATCACATGACTACACTAATACCAACTATAAGGACACATGAGCCAAAGGCAGTGTGACAAAGCTAAAGATATGTTACAGCAAAATTGGGGAATACTTTTTACTTACCCTCATCTCTACATACTAGCAGCATGGCCCAGCTTTGCTCGGGCTTGATTAAAAAATCGTACGACTCATACAGCAATCGCTATCATGACTTAAAATATTTTTGCCCTTCCTTGCCTTTAAAGAAGGGCCCTTTGCTGTGCTGATGTTGCTACATGCCTTACTTCTTGCCTATCTCACACTGCAAATTTTTTTCTAAGCTCTATACTAAACATTAAATCTGTTACGAAAAAAGAACTAAACAAAATGAACACAAAATGATCAGCTTTAAAAAAGGACTCGTAACTGGAAAAACTGAATGAAAAAAAGAATGTTAACAACAAATACTTTTCATGCCCAACCCAATTCTGAATCATCAGAATTTAATTGGAAAAGTGCCATGCAGATTTAAATTTTTCTTACTTGTGACGAATGCAGCTATCAATTTTTTTTGCATGCTAGCATGGTAGTTGACATTCGTGTCGGTCAGCTGTTGGCTCTCATGCTGGCCAATAGAATCTTCCTGCCTATTCATTGCAGGCAGCTATTGGCTCTCACTCAAAAATGGCTGAAAACTACATGAAAACTACTGTAGAAGCATGAAAAAATCGATTATTTCCACTATCGATGGGAGTTAGGAAAGGCAAAGTCAGTCTTGGCCTTCCCGCTAACTTGGAGCATGTGTATGTAAATTGTGGTGAAAATCCGTTGAAAATTGCGGCTGTGCATTCGTTACATGACATACACATCTTGCCTTTTATAGATAAAGATATATGTATGATTTTTATACATGAATTTATTTATCCAATTGTATGCTGAGATACAGGGGAAGCAAGATAGATGATGGAGTAAATCTGTTGATCGGAAATAAATTGAAAAAGTAAATCAAATTATATTTTGAAGGGATTAAGTCACTATTATCCCCTTTAAATTTATAAGATTCTTTAAACCAGAAAATGGTGGTTCTTTAAATGTCTAGTTTTGGAATTCCATGCATGGCTTATGCTTATCTATCTAAAAGTGATAAACATGCTGTCTATGAAAATAATCTTCTTTAATAAATAGAGAAAAAACAAATATTAAAAATTTCCTTGTGATAAAAAATTTCAAAGATTCTTTAGAGAGAGGAAAACATAATCTCAGAGCAAGGTTCTAACTGTTAACTTTTAGCCAATATAAGACTCGAGAGCCACTTAACGTAGAAAGTTACCACTAAAATGGTAATAGCAAAAGAAATGTGACATGAATAAAAGAAATTGATTAATTTGTTTTTCATGGCTTATCAACCTTTTGTGGGTTGTTTAAAACCAAACCATCATCATAAGAACAATTCTTTTTACAAATTTTTTAACAATTGTTTTATATAATTACAATTTTTCTAGATACAAGTTCTACTATTTAACCCATAGCTGGGGAAGCATATATGGATTTATACCTTTTCCAAGTATATTTTTGTGTAAATGAATGTAACAAAACTTACTGGAATTCGATCTTGGATCTCTATTTTCTCATTCCGAACCACCATACATTATACCAGCTGCACGTCCATGAAAGAAAGAGAAGGTGGCAAGAAGTGAAGATTATGAGGATAAGGAGGATAGATAACAACTGAGAGTTCTTAGTATGGTAAATAAAAGAAGAGGCAAGATTTTCATGAATTTACTCTGAATTAATTGTGTCTAAGAAAAATTTTGAAAATTAATTAAACAAAACTCAAATAGACAAACAAAATTTTTATAAGGCAAAATTATACCCACAAAAAGATTGGTTGATTGGTTGACTATGTTTAGCAGAATATCAACTTCTAAGGCTTTGAACACATTTGTATACTTTCAACTAGATAAAATGTATTGCTAGTCTATTATAGTCATTCTGCTTTAAAAATGTATTGTTGGTAACTTTACTATAAAACGTATTTTTATACTTTCATAGTGTTTTGTTTTGGTTTGAGGGTTCACGATTTGCCCATAGGTGAGAGCCTACAGGTGGTACAACAACCCCACATAAAGACAACTCTTTATTCAACTGTACCAATAATTTTGATCATAGTATGTTCCACTAATAAAAAATTAACAATGTGTTGTTTCTTAATCATTGTTTAGTCAAACACAAAGCAAAAATCTCCTTATAATTTTTTATCAATGGAGTCACTCCTCTCAGTACAAATGAAGTTTGAAAATGCTTAATTGATCTTCTACTTGAATCTGCCGTGTCCAATTAGGACGTGGACATTCATGGCTTTCCACAACTTCCTAATCTTTGGAGATCTTAGCAATGTTGGTCATTTTACTATCCCTCCTGCTCCCTATTCTGCAATCTATGATTAATTATTTTCCATTCTCTCATAGATGAAATGCTGCAAGCCTTTCCCTTTCATGGTGAAGACCCGCCACGCCACACCCAGTGCAGCAATCTACTCTCATTGCCTTTGTATTCCATTGGGGAGATGTAATCTCCACTCAATCAGTTTCTTCCCATGGACCACTGCCTTGTGGAACCAACTCCCAAGAGGTTGCTTCCCCAATCACTACAATCTTAACCTGTTCAAGTCTGGGGTAACCATTGTCTTCCACACATATCTGCATAAGCTGTGCCTCTTACACAGTAACCATCTACCTTGAGTAGCCCTCAGGCCTTGTACAGAATGGACATCATTGTAAAAAAAAAAGGAAATATGTGATTTTTTGTTTCCATCTTCCTTAAAACTTCATAATCCCTTACTCACATCTTTCACGATATTCTCAGCATCCTTCTGTAGATCCACATGTGTTGATTCAAGTCTTTCCTTCATCTGTGAGGAAATTGTCTAGAATTAACTTAATAGCATGTAGAAGTGGGGGCATAGGGTGCAATGTTATCAATATTGGGAGAGCATCCAATTAGAGAGTGAAATAAAAATTTATTTTTTAAAATTTGAAATTGTCTCAGTTAAATTCATTGTACAAGTGCCCTACAGTCCCACAATTTGATGTAAATGGGGGTACATGTTTTGAAAAGTGAGACCAGAGTAGGCCCTCCCTGCTTTAGTCTTACAGGCATACAGTCAAGGAGTTGGCCCCCTGTATATCACTTCATTCATTGCTATATAGAAAAGATAGATATTATATAGTAGTTGCACAATATTTTCTTTTTTTAATGAAGTTATCCTGTTTCTTTGCTTAGGTTTTTAAAGGCATCTACTTGATTTATAAGAAGGGATGCTCACCATGAAGCCCTTCCAAAAATGTTAGAATTTGTAAAGTGGGTTTCACTGAGAACTTTTCAAAACACCCTGAGTATAAACCATATGATAGTATCATAAAAATATTTAAATGAGTTTTGCTCATTTAATAAAAACATTGTAAGCAATTCAAGTTAATATTTCATTGAAGTTTTCACATGAAAATGAGCATTTAATTTAATTCCACAGTCTAGACATCTTTTATGCATCTTTTCCTAAGAGAAAACAATAAATGCATATATTTTATAATTAAGACAAAAACAAAAAATAAATTTGTGCTTCAAAAAAAAATAATGTCTTTAGATGAATCTGGATTCTTAAATATTCAAAACAGTTTGTTTTATTCTTCATTTTTCTTATGGGAATTTATTATGATATATCTCAACTTTTTAAAGAAGTTTCTATTTTGGTTAGACTTTATACTAACACTTGAATTTTAGCATATAAAAGTTCCAATAATAATTTCAAGATTTTTGTTTGTGTAGTACCATAAAAATACTCTTACTTGTTGAGTAAATACATTTCCAGAGCAATTTACAATTCAATAATAATAATGCATGGTCTGTATATGTAGTGTGTATATATATATATATATATATATATATATATATATATATATATATATATATATATATTCTCCTGAATCGATCCTTCAGATCTACAAATTAACAATTCACCCTTGCATGGAGTATTGCTGCCATATATGGTCCGGAGCCCCTTCTGTTTGCCTTGGGGTTCTTGATAGGCTCCAGAGTTGGATATGCAATATAATTGGCTCTGATCTGGCATCTTGTCTACAGTCATTCTTTCACAGATGCGCTGTCGCCTCTCTCTGTCTTTTTTACAAATATTTCATGGTAATTGCTCCAAGGAGCTGCATCCGCTGGTTCCCAGACTTCATTAATTCAAGTGCCCTACGAGGCTGGCATCCTGCTCTCAACCCTTTCACTGTGAAAACTATTAAATGTAGCCGTCTTTTCTACTCCAATAGCATCATATCCCGCACCTCTCGCCTGTGGAACTCCCTTCCCTATTCCTGTTTCCCTGAGAGCTATAATCTCCAACTATTCAAATGTAATGTCAATCGACATCTCCAGTTGCCTTGATCTATCCACTATCCTTCTCCTCATCCTTTCCTCTATCACTCCTATCTGATCTTGCTCCAAATCTTCTGTAACCCTTTCCATCCTAGTGGCTTGCCGCCTTGTTTGGGGTGAAAGGCTTAAATAAAAAATAAAAAAAAATATATATATATACATATATATATATTATATACAATACAATGCTATGCAAAAGTAAGTGAACCCCAAAGATAATATTTAAAATAATTGTCTCTTTTTTTCCAGATAATTAACAAATCTTAATTAAACTATACATTCACTAAGAAAAACCTTTATTATATGAATTACAACCACTTTCAATGATTTTTATCAAGCTGGAATAAAAATATCAATTAGTAATTAAAAATTAAGTTGTGCACTGTATATATATATATATATATATATATATATATATATATTTGGCAAATACTGTTCCTTAGGACTGCGTCGATGAACCTTCTCCCGTTACAACGGAATAGGTTAAACTTTGACTCATCACTGAAATTAAGACAATCCCACTTTTCTTCTGTCCATATGACGTGTTCAGTGGCAAATTTCAGTCGACTCATTTGATTCTTTTTAGAAATGTAAGGCTTCATAGAGGCTACTCGCCTGTTCAGATTTATTTCATTAAGTCTTCTGGAAATAGTGTGCCTTGATATTTTAATGCCAAGGTTAGCATTAACTCTTTTAGAGATAGCGGTTGCTGTCACAAATAGATCCTTTTTTGATTCATTACCAATCCATCTGTCTTCCCCTGCAGTAGTTTTCCTTGGCCTGCCAGGTGGTTTCTTGGCTTCACATGACCCAGTTCCCTCAAGTTTTCTTAAAATACTATGAATAACACTTTTTGATTTCCCCACACTCTTTGAAATATCCCTAATCGAGTGTTTACTTTCATTATTTAACTTTCAGTTTTCTAAGTTCCAAAGACGTCACAGATGTTTTTTTGCCATGTTTGCAATGCAAGAGCCAGTAAAGAGTTGGTGTAATTTAGTAAAATACCCAATTTTATATTCTTA
The DNA here is from genome assembly GCA_903632075.3 of Acanthosepion pharaonis. Taxonomy (NCBI): domain Eukaryota; kingdom Metazoa; phylum Mollusca; class Cephalopoda; order Sepiida; family Sepiidae; genus Acanthosepion; species Acanthosepion pharaonis. The sequence goes on along the minus strand of CAHIKZ030003615.1, from coordinate 1,122,056 downwards.
CCCTAAAAAATTTTCAATAATGCAAAATAATTATTGAATTTTATGGATTTATTTAATCATTCTGATGTTTGTTGATCATCTATTTTTTCAAATGTTATATAATTATTCTTATAACTTTATCAAAATAAGTTTATTGAGCTTTATATTTTGGAATTATATAATTTACCTTTATATCCTTATTTTTCCTTGATAAAATGTTCTATGAAGCTTTAAAATAAAAAGTTATTTCACATTTAGACTTTTTCTTAACATCATTCTGATCTTTATGCTAGCTACTGTATATATTGAGAATGAAAGAGAATGAAGTTAGATTCTCTTATCATCATCAACATATGGAGTGCCAGCAGCTCAGTTCTTAGAACTGAACAGCAAGGTTACCCGCACAAATGATTTCATTATCATGGTGAAGGCTTGTAGAGAACCATTCATACTTTTTAAAAGAAATTAATGCAGAGAACTGGGGCACACTGTGTGCCCCAAGGTTTTCAAATAATAATCCTCAGGTATAAAAAAAAAGGCATAAAAATTTCAGTTTGGTCGTTTATATGACATCACCAGAAATAAACTGAAATTTGTTCAATCAAAAACATGAGTATAACAGAATTAAAAACAGTTTTGTAAATATACGAGGAACACTTCCTGCAAACAAATGTAGCAATATCCAAAAGTATTCAAGAAAATAATATAAAATAAATATGAAATTTGGCAAATTTGCCGATAACACAAAACAATTAATTCAGAAATTTGAAAATTTAATTAAAATTCAGCATATAAAAGTTCTGATAATGAGATTTTTGTTAATCCAATTCCATAAAAATATTCTTAGTTGCAGAGTAAATACATTTCTAGTGCAATTTACAATTCAATAATGTGGGGTCTGGATTTGTTCTAACACAAGGATAAAATGCGTCACATGAAAATTTTTCCCATTCTGTTATAGTTTTCTCTAAAGATGTTTTAGATATATGAAAATATATTGTTTTACTAATTTAGCAAAGATCTGAAAGAATAAGAATCTGATTTCTTTATGTTAGTTTGTGTGTTTGTCCCAGAAGCTGAAAAGAAAAAAAATAAGAATCTGATTAATTGCTGCATATAATTGTGGAACCTGTGAAACCATGATATTTTTGTTATTGTTATGTTTTTGAATCAAGTTTATATGAGCAGATATTTTTCATTGATTAATGTTTGCGAAGGTTATCTTTATATTTCAAACTATTTTCATAGTTTCAGGTCAAAATATAAACCTAAATTGTCCAATGTCTGTGTATTTTAGGCTTTCATAAGCCATTATCAAAGAGTTTTGTTGGTAATGTTTTGATTTATGTATTGTATTTTTGTATTATATCTGTTCAATCTCTATCCAAGTATGTTGATTCCTAAATTTCATAAAAATGTGTTAGTGTTAGGTTATGTGATTTTATCATGTGACTTTAAATTATATTTAATTCTAGTTTGAAAGCTGCACTCTGTGTGGAATTTTAAGCTAGCTCATGCAGTGGGTTAATTAGGCCACTGGCCCTAAACTTTTTCTTAACATCTTAACTCTAGTCCAGCTTTGAAAACAGAAATGATTATTTTAAAGAAATAACTTTGAATTCCTCAGTTCACTCCATGGAACTTCAAAACCTCACTTTAACTCTAATTGAAGCTATAAGACTAATTTTGGTGAAAAAAACTGATTTGGGTCAAAAGTTCAATTTGGGCCAAAACTTCAATTTTTAAAACAAAAATTTTTTAATTCACAAAATTTTGTGTTACTTTAAACTCTATATAAATTAAAAAAGTTTAAATCACTAAGTTTTTTCAATTATTTTAAAATTTGAATTGTTAACTCTTCTCTCCTCATCCTGACAAATCCCAATGCTGGATGATCAAGCATTAGATGAAGGGCAAATTTTCAATTTCAGGATCATTCTCATTCCCAAAAAATATAATATGTCTATGTAGGGCAAGTGTAGCCTTCGTCAGAGAGATTTCAGACAAATGAATGGACAGACAGAATTTGCGATTTATTTATTTAGAGAAGAGATGTTTGTTGCTAAATTTGATAAGATTTATTAGTATTCGTTTATTTGATTTTATCACATAACTTTAAATTATATTTAGTATATTTATTCCTGAATTTGATAAAATTTATTAGTGTTAGGTGATGTGATTGTATTGCACAAAACATCTACTAGGATTTAGATATATACACATACATGCTGTCAGCACAAAACCAGTCAGAGAGATGAAAAACTAATCAGCTATCTCCTTTCCAAATAATTCATAGCAATTCACAGAAAATAAAATCATGGAATCTCTGGAGAATCATATCATGATTAGTGACATCCTGAAAGGATATGGCATTATATATATATATATATATATATATATATATATATATTTGCATATAAACATATATATGGGGTGTGGTGGGTAAATTGTTGTCTAAATTACACAAAAATGAAAATAACACTGACATCTCATTTTAACAGATATATTTACCAAAGTTGCACAAAAATATCTTGAAATACTAAAGAGTAAATTTATTCAATACAATCGCCATTGGCTTCAACCACAGCCTCCAGACAACTTCAGAATCTCCAGCAACTCTTTTGGATGGTCTTCATGTTTAAGTTGGTGAATGCTGCCATAATCCTTGTGCTCATTTCATCTTTGGTGTTACAACGAGTTTTGTTGGTCTCTCACTAAACTGCATACGACATGTAATAATTGGGGGGCAGTATGTGGAGTTGGATGGTCAGAAGTAAAGTGTGATGTGGTCACAGAAGTTGTCCGACAGCTACGGCTGGGTTTTCCTCCTTGTGTGGTGTGATGCAGATACCTGTTGCTAGACATAGGGTCTTTCAGCAGCCATCCTCTTGACCCAGGGCATCACTACTTTCTCAAGGTATTTGATGTTGGGTGTGAGGACCTGTGGGTAGATGAATGGAGGCATAACATCACCATCATTAGTGATCACTCCAAACACCTTTGTAATGATCATTAGACTCATCCAACACACTCTGAATCCTCTGCACTGTCCCTAGATTGACACTCTGACATGTTCGTATTGGAGCTTCTGGCATGAATGCCAAGCAGTACATCATGCGGTTTCCAAATTTATGGCAGAATCATTCGTGTCATGGTGCTCTTTTTCTCACAGATTGTGCCCAACTGACCCTACTATACTGTGCAGTTAACAAAATCAAAAACAAATAATGCATAATAAATAATGCAAAATTAAAATTATAAATTGGTGACAATTTACCCATCGCACCCAGTATCTATAGTGCGCCATAAAGTAGGAGAGATACTATGTAACTTTTCAGTACACTTTTCTTGTTTCTATCAAAATCTTTCTATCTCTTAATACTCTGCTTAGCTTTTGGAATGCATCATTGGCTATCCCAGTCTCTTCAGATTTCAGTGTCACATTTTCCCTTCTTTATTAGAACACTTACCCAGATATTTTAATTTTTTTGCAGGGTTGATTTTGATTTGTAATTTGCATCTTGGTCTCATCCTTTTGCCAACAACAATGCATTCTGTCTTCTTACAGTTTATGCTTAGTCCTTTGTTCGCAACTCACATTTTCAACAGACTTGAAAGGGAACAAATATATTGAATCAATAGCTGAATCAACTGTAAGGAAAGTTGGGTCACTGTGCTGTGCCAAAAAATTTTTCTTATAAGCATCCATCTTGCACATTTGGATATCTACCATCCACCTGTGTATTAAATACTGCTGCATATATGATCTGGTCCTCCTGAAATTCATGTAATTGATCCTGACTTGGCATCTCAACTTCAGTCACTTTCTCACCAAAATGACATGGCTTCTACAAATAATTTCATGGCAAGTGCTCTGTTGAGATTTTTTCCTTTTTTCGAGAATATGCTATATACATATATATATATATATATATATAGATAATATTAGTGATCAATATACACACACACACACACACACACACACATATATATATATATATATATATATGTATGTATGTTTATATATATATATATATATATATATATATATATATATATATATATATATATATATGTATGTATGTTTATAGATAGATAGATAGATAGATAGATAGATAGATAGATAGATAGATGATATTGAGGTATGAATAATGAAAGGGATTAAAAAATACACTGGAAAACAGGAAATAAGTTATTGAGTGCAGGAATGTCCACTGGAGCTATCAAGGAGATTACTAAATAATAAAACTGTCAGAAATATAACTAAATTGAGACCTAGAAGCAAGCAAAAAGGCTTTAGGAATTTGACTCCTCAAGTGGAACATAAACTAAAGCAAGTTATAATAAAACAACTACTTTAACCAGTGCTTAGAATCTTTGAACAGTTTGGAATTTTGAGTCAAGAGATACTAAAAGGTTTAGAATCTCCTTCTATTTTCCATGTCCCTTCAAGATGTGAACAACCATGGCTCTTCACAATTTCACGTCCTTTGTAGCTTTTAATAAGTTTTATCTTTTTGTTATCTCCTCTAAGCCCTATTCCACTAACCATTCATTCAGGCTTACTAGGTACATTATGAGTTGTTTTCCGCTATCATTCTAACCTTCAATATATACTGTGAGTAACAGAGCCAGGAAGAAATACACTGACTACTTTACTTACAATATTGTAAGAATATAATATATTTCACTAAAATTGCAATTATCTTCAGTAAACAGTTAATAAATGGTGAGAGCTTCATTAAATTCAATTGATTGTTGAATTTGGGTAGATTTTAAAAGGTGACTATTTTGACACTGAACATTTCTAAATTGATATTCTGTGTTATTTTGCTTCATAATTTGAATACAAATTTCAGCAACAAAAAATCTGTTTCCGTATAATGGAAAATAAATTATTTTCATATTAGATTTTTTGTCAAGTCTTCTTCTTGTTAATAGCAGAAATGTTTAAATTAAATCTCATCAAACTGTGATTAAATATCAGAAATTGATTGTGTGTCTCATATACACACATGAATTGATTGTGTATCTCACACATACACACATAAATTGATTGTGTGCCTCACACGTGCACACATGAATTGATTATGTGTCTCACACATACACACATACACACATAGATAGATATCTATTAATTTATCTATCTATATATATAGCTGCATCTACTGCAAAGAAAGTTGGATCCATGTGTCATGCTAGAAAATTTTGTCCATCTTGCACTTTTACAAATCTGCCATTCATCAGTGCATTGAATACTGCTGCCATATCTGGTCTGGTGCTCCTGCTGTTCATCTCAATATTTAAGCATGCTACTAGATTGGCATCTAAATACAACCACCACTTCTACTCCAGCAGTTTTTTTTCTTGTACTTCCTGCCTGTGGAAATCCTTTCCATTTACTTGTTTCCCTGATAACAAAAATCTTCAAAAATTTAAATGCAATGTCAATTGCCATCTTCTGTCTTCTTGAATCTCAATGTCTTTTTCTCGATCGTCCCTATACTCAGCCTTTTCTCTCACTTTCACTCACAGTAAACCCCTGCATACTAAATGGCATTCCCACCTTGCATTGGGTGAAATGATTAAAAATATTAGCCACACTGATAAGCTGTGATACAGTGAAACAGGCTGTCTATGGATGACTACACACACACATACATAAATATATATAGGCATGGAGGAGGCATGGTGGAGTAGTGGAGTTTGAATTCCAGTCAAATCCATTACATCCACTTACGTGCTAATACCCTTGGAAAAGGTATAAATCCTCTTCTTCTTCCCCCACCTATGGGTAAACAACAAGACAGAATGGGTTCTATAGCCTTGGATAGAAACTTGTCTAGAAGAAGGACAACGCTGAATTCAAAACCTGCAGAGGGTCGTTTGGGGACATTGTAACATGTAGTGCACAAGGTCTCTGTATTCAGCCCTTCAAAATTTGTGGTTGGTTCTGTACAAAACCTTCACCACTATAATCAAATCATATGTGCTGGTGTCTGGGCTGTTGGTTCCTAGGAACTAAACTGCTTAACTCTCATACGTTGAATACGACAGGAGACTCCACCATATATATATATATATATATATATATATATATATATATATATATATATATATATGTATGCATGTATGTAAATATAAAAGTGAATGCTGAAGTCAACACTCAGAGGTGACAGGCTTTTTCATGATAGATGCAATCATCAGGCTATGAATGTTGGATTTTTCCTCAAGTATTTATATATATATATATATATATATATATATATATGTGTGTGTGTGTGTGTGTGTGTGTGTGTGTGTGTATATATATATATATATATATAGAGAGAGAGAGAGATTGATGCATATTAAATAATATAGACAAGTGTTGTCTATTTATTTTATGTAAATTCTTTTCATATTGTTTGATAAGCTTAATAACATTATCATTAAACGAAGAAAAAAATCACAATATTGATACATATTTTTTTTATCCTATCTAAGCTTTCAGCTTACATAAGCCATTACCAAAGATGACAATTACATTACAATATATTAAGCAAAAAAAATGTATCAATATTGTGATTTTCTTTCTTCATTTAATGACAATGTTATTAAGCTTATCAGATGATATGAAAAGAAGTTACATAAATAGACAACACTGTCTATATTATTTAATGAAACTCGCATCAATGAAAAAATGCTACCTAAATTCACAATATATATATATATATATATATATATATATATAAATATGTGTGTATATAAATATAAATAAATATATATATGTATAATTATTCATATATTATATGTAGGTACTTATTAGAAAGTGTATCAGAGATAGAGTTAACATATTTTGTTGGATAGATGTGAGTTTTCTCTGTTTCACGTGCAGATCTTTTAATTTTTTAAAATTGGTTTGTCAGTACTAATGTGTTGTGCATACATCGATGTTTGTCAGTGTGTACGCTGATGTTTTGCGTGACAAAGTTTCCACCACTTCCACAATAAAACCAATACATGCAATCTACATAAACCCAAATTTTTAAAAATTAATCAGTTTGTTTGATTTATCGCTAAAGCGTGAAACCCAGGGTCACAAACTCACATCTATCCAATCAAATATATATATATATATATATATATATATATATGTCAAAGATTAAAAATTAAAAAATGGATTTAAATAAGATAGAAACTATAAACATATGACATGTTTCATCATTTATGACTTCATTGGACTAAATTGATCTTTATATTGATGCATGAAGGAAATATGGAGCTGAAAATTCTAAATTTGAATTGAATTTTTTTTTTGTTTAAATATATGTTTTGAGTATATAATCTAGCTAATTTCCTTTATTTTTATGTCCCTTTGATTTTCCTTTTATTTTATGTTCATGTTTCTGTCACTTTTATTATTAAATCTCCCACATTGTGATAATAAAAGATCTGGGAAGAAAGGTGAAATGTAAGAACCTGGATGCAAATTTACTGTGGGTGATCTAACAATGAAAACATTTTCTAAACATTTTCAACCTTAGTAAATTGTTTTCTCTTTTAATTACAGTAGCATCATGTTCAGTCTCATTATAGTGAACGACTAATGCATTTAGTGTGTTATTTTGTAAAAAATACCTTTTGTATTTATATCATCTTTTTTCTTTATTTTAAATTTATTTATTACTTCTAAGTATTCCTTGTTACAGTTATTACAAGTGGTAGAGTGTATTCCTCCTTTCAGTCATAGCTTTTTATTTTGTTTTGTATTAATTAAGTCTTTTATTGTTTTAGAAGTAGTTGTTACAAATTTTATGTTGTGTTTAGATAAATTCTCATCCATTGTAGTTTTGATAGAGTTAGTGGATAAAACAGTATATTTTGATTTATTGGGTTTGTAAAGAAGAAATGCTTTTTTATTTGGAATATTTTATGAGCCTTTTGAATATGAAATAATTAGCATATTGGAGGTGCTTAAAAATATTTTCCAAGTATTTCTCTTCATGTAAATACTGAGAGCTACAAATTCTGTGAACTCTTATATAGAATTTAATAATTATTCTGGATTTTATTTTGTTGTTATGATGAGAATAGAAATTTATGAGAACGTTTTATTATTTGATTTTTGATGAGCATTAAGATTTAGGCTACAGTTAACAAGGTGCAGCATGATATCTAGGTATTGGTTGTTTTAATTTCATAATTAAATTCTACCTTATGTTTGACTTTGTTTAGTTTATCTACAAAGTCAGGTAAATCACTACCATGGTTTTTTTTAATGAAATTTTATCTTTTACTTAAAAAAAAATACAAAAATATCTCATTTTAAGATATTTTCAAAAGAAATGAGCATTATCCCAAACTATCTGCCTGTATATATATATATATATATAAATATATATATATATACATACATACATATATATATATATATATATATATATATATATATATATATATATATATATATATATTTTTTAAGTTAACTGATTTAAAATTTGGTTCCATCACTACAAAGGAATTACCATGTTTCAAAAACACAAACTAAGAACTTCAAATTGAATTATATAATTAAATTAAAACGTAGTTCTGTTTCATTTTCAAGTTACACCGGATTATACATCTTAATGTTTTTTTCTTTTTTATAATATAATATATATATATATATATATATATATATATATATATATATATATATATATATATATATATATATATATATATATATATATAGAGAGAGAGAGAGAGAGAGTCATCAGCTCAGTTCTTAGAACTGAACAGCAAGGTTAACCACACATATGATTTGATTATCATGGTGGAGGCTTGTGCAGGACCATTCCCACTTTTTAGAAGAAATCAATACAGAGAACTGGTGCACAATATTGCATTCCAAAGTTTCCCAATGACCATCCTAACATATTAAAAAAAACATAAAATCTTCATTTTGACAGTTTACATAACGTCACCTGGAGTGACTTCAAATTGGTTCCATCAAACATGTGTATGACGGAATTAAAAAACAGTTGCATAGACACAGAACAATCTTTGCAAAGGAATGTAGCAACATTCAAAAGTACTCAAGAAAAAATAATATAGATATGAATAATTATAGACTTTGACAAATTTATCGATAACAAAAGAACATCTAATTTGAAAATATCAAAAATTAAATTAAAAAATTGATTGACAGAACTTCTCCATATTATTTAACCATACATGTTTAAGAGAATTATTGGTGTCAAAATACATTGCATATGTGTGTGTGTGTGTGTGTGTGTGTGTGTGTGTGTGTGTGTGTGTGTGTGTAGTGAGTAGATATAAAAGTGTGGGCCAAAAAGTCATGGTAACTAGCAGTTTTATTTTTACTTGAGCAATGGCCTGATGGTAACGTAAGTTATAAAACTTCCACTCACTATGCGGTACTGATTTTTATGTCTGTGCTTTTTAAAACTATAAAAACAATACATACAAACATACATACATATATATATATGTAGGTCTGATGAATTGGATCATATTTACGATTCCAATGGAATAAATTATGACCATCGAATATTAGTGTTTAAGCCTTTTTATTATATATATATATATATATATATATATATATATATATATATATATATATATATATATGTATGTATGTATGTATGTATGTATTTTTTAAGATTTGGAATATTTATGTTTAATATTAAGGATATAGTATTTATAGTTTTAAGCAAATATATATATATATATATATATATATATATATATATAAAAAAAACTTATCTCACCGATGTGTTTCATTCACTGAGGGACTTTATCAAGGCAAAAGCAAGGATTTCATTTTGTAACAAGTATTTATACACAAGAGCATAAAAACACATTGACTAAGATAATCTTCTTTTTATTCATATTTTTCTTTTACACATATATCCTACCTGAAATCTTCATGCATACATACACACACACACACACATATATATATATGTGTGTGTGTGTGTGTGTGTGTGTGTGTGTGTGTATATTTGTATATATATATATATATATATATATATATATATAGTTAGATAGATAGATAGATAGATAGATAGAAGGAAAAGTGCACTCTTGAAGGAATTTCTATTAAAATTTGATGCTCTATTTCTTATTGAACTTCAGTTTTTCCACAGGAAGCTATTTCTGGAATGTAAAGAGTAAAAGAAGAAAAAACAAACAAAGAGACAAAATAATGCATTAAAAAGACAATTTGTTTAATTCTATTTTCATAAAAGATAAAAGTAAATTACTAAAAAGCACAAAATCTTCCGCGTCTCGTTTCCGCTTGTTAATGGATGGAAATCATAATTTCTCTTATCCAGCTTCCTTTAATTAGAGGTTTTGGCTGATATTCTTCCTGTTTAGAATTTTTTTTCTCAATTGCATTACAAATTAAAACCTTCATCATATGTTTTTGCTATTTCTCTGGCTTCACTTACACTTGGTCCAGAAATATTTGTCTTTTTCTATAAAAGTAAATTTAATAGACTCATCAACTTTACACCGGATTCAATACAGGGGACAGCCAAAGTAGGTACACAGTAAGTATTATACAAGTATTATCAGTATTACTAATATTGTAATAGTAGTTCTTGAATTCATCTGATACCAGAATTCATTTAATTTGTTAAAATTATTTTTAATTTTTTTTTTTCATAATTCTTATTATAATACATTTATTATAATTTTTATTTTTTAATAAATAACAATAATAAATGTTTTACATGTAACAATGAGTGTGGGGGCAAACAGTTTGAATATTTGTGGTATTTATATCTTTTTATGGTATTTATATCATTGATAGATTATGATTGATATTTTTTTTTATCATCAATACAATTCATTGTGCATGCATATTTTTTAATTACAATATAGCTACTTTTACATCCTCCTGTATAGTTCTGTCTGTTTGTTTCTCCATTAAATAGATTGCTTTCTGCATATGATATCTTTATTGTTATACTTTTATGCAGGTGATAAAAAAATAAAATGTATCAATTTTCATGGCATATAAAAATCCCACTATTTTCAAAATAATTATGGTTGAATAATATCAGCTGAGAAATTAATTCATTAGAGTTCTTTTTATAATTTTCACAAAATTCAATAATCTTGCCAAAAAAACCTAATAGATTTCTGGAAATATCTCAGAAAAAGGATTCTTCCTTGGTTATGCTGCTTAGGTTCAAACTGTTAATATATGTACTTTCTGAATTATTACAAATGTAATCTATTTTTTAAGAAACACAAACGGCTGCCCAAAATGTAAAAATAAGTATTTTATTTACTTGCTTACTATTACATTTGTACATTCTTTTTAACAGGAACAATCACAATGTCTCAAGTTGTGCAGTCACTCATAGAAAATTCTCAATATGAATACAGTATGAATTTTGCTTTCAATTACAGATACACCCATACAACTAAATACACACTTATAGATAATTCTCTAGTCTCCTTTGCTAGTCAAAGATGTGTTTAATTCAAATAAACTGTTTTTTTAATATTGTGTGACTTTAGACAAAAGACTTGATCCCACCAAATGCTTTTGTATAAAAAAAAACTGCCCATTTTTATAACATTCTCTATGTTCATTAACCTTTAAAGGCTACTTAATTTCAGTCATGGTCATTTGCCATAGCAGTACAAGAGCAAAATTCAAACGCTCATTCATTTGAGTCACTTGCAGTGGTAGGATAAAATTTTTGCTTTGCAAACAAAATCACCTCTAGAATATTAATGCTTAATGACATAATCAAGATGTTGACATTTCACACTACTTCAAACTTTAGGAAGGAAACCCCCATCTATACTAGAATAAGTGATAACCTATTTTCCTAAAAAATTGTTTTAACAGAAAAATTTTATGCATTTCAATTGAAAGTATAACTGGCTGCTTGGTCAGTGAATGCCAAATGTTTCCTTATAGGGAAACAACTAATACTACCATTAGATCCCCTTCTCCTTCCAGCCTTTAGATTATGAGCGCCATCTTTACATATTTGCTCTGTTCAATTTGTCATGTCACTCATATTCATTTGAGAGTTTGCTTGATTTCATCAAAAGTTGTTTTGTTTATAAATGTTATGAATTCATTTTATCTTGCCTCATTATCTAACTCTTTTGTTTGAGAGCTATTGTTACAGAAATTTAATTTAACTTTACTAACATTTGACCTTCAATGCTTTGCTGACTCACTCTCTTGCCTAAGGCCACATTTTATAAATTATTTTTATTAAAAACATAAGGAGCAAAAGATGACTGGTCTGAAGTTTTCTTAGTTTTTTTATCTGTCTATATTTCTGAAATGAGGTATTATGTACACTACTTACATTATTTGGACTCTCATCCTCATCTTTGTTGCAATATTTATCACAACATTTCGGCCATTGTACGCTCCGGCCTCCTTAAGGTGATTGGAATGTTGAACTGAACCCTTTATTTAGTTCACTGTGGTAGACTGTTCTAGTTCCACATGCCATGTCTAATGGATGTCAATTATCAGTTATCTCCTGTTAATTTCCCTCTCCAAATTCTCCACCATCTTAACCATATTTAACTCACACTCTTTGGGTCCTGTCACTGGATCTAACTAACACATTTATCTACTGTGCCATGTGTCCTTGAGGACATCTGTGTATGAATTTCTGGGTATTATAAACCTAATGTCTTCAGTCACCATTTTTTACCAGTGCTCATATTGCAATTTTTGCTGTTATTGTTTCATATTTTTACCAGAACTCATATTGCAATTTTCGTTGTTATTATTGCTTTTCTCTTGCAATCCTTATTACTGGTTCCCATATTGTATTCATTTCTATGCTTTTTGTTTTTATATTGACCAGTTTAGTTCAAATCAAATTAGTTAAAAACAAGAAACACTCAAGGTAGAAAGTTACAGAATGCCCCTCTTGCCCTCAATCTGTCATGTGTTAACATATTTTTCAAACCCTCCTTCCTCATTATGTGCTCCAGAAATTTCATCTGTCTCTTCCTGATGTTATATATGAGTTTTCATTTTCTTTCCATTTTCTCCAATACCTCATCTTTGCTCAAATGTTCAGTCCATGGTATCCTCAGCATCTTTCTGTAGAACTACCTTTATGTTGCTTCAACTTTCTTCTTCATATTTGAAGAAATTATCCAGCATTCAATGCCATACAGTAGGACAGATATCATCCAACAGATTAGTACTCTTTTCTTTTTCTAACAAAGTTTTTCTATCTCTTAATACTCTGCTTAGTTTTAAAAATGCATCTTTGACTATTCCAATGCATCTTCAGATTTCAGCATTACCTTTTTCATTCCCTATATGAACACTTCCTAGATATTTAGATTTTTGTGTTTGGCTGATTTTGGTGCCTCCAATTTGTAATTTGCATTCTGGGCTCATCATTTTGCTAATAACCATGCATTCTGTCTTCTTGCAGTTTATGTTTAGTCCTTTCTTCTTCCTTTCCTTCACTACTTTCTGTAGGAACTTTTATATTTTTCTGATACTGGAAATGTGTCATAGGTATATGTCATCATTTGTCTGCTATCAGAAATGTGTCATCTGTATATATTATGTTGTTAGGAATAGCCACATTGTATAGATTGGATAAGCCCAGTTTGAAGACACATGCTTGTTTTACACCACTCAGTACCAAAACAAAATCTAATTTCAATAATATGAACAACTTATGGAAAAATTGACTAGATCTTATATAAATCAGGAGGAAAGAACTAATTTTACTTCTGTTATATATAAAAAGTATTTGTGTGTGTGTGTCTGTGCGTGTGTGTCTGTGTGCATGTGTGCATATGTGTGTGTGTGCAATAGAGAGAGAGAGAGAGTAAGGGGAATCTAGTGAAAGGAAGAAAAAGAGAGAGAGTGAGAGAAAGTGAAAAGGAGAAAGCAAGAAAGAGTAAGAAGAGGGATGAGGAAAAGAAAGAAAGTGAAATCAAGAGAGAAAGAGAGAGGAGAAAGAGAACAAGAGAGAAAGAGAAAGAGAGAGAGAGAAAGAAAGAAATAGAGAAAAGGGGAGAAACAAGCGGCAGAAAAAGAGAGAAAATTAGAGGGAGAGGGAGGAAGGGAACGGAAAAAGCACAGGGAAAAGAGAGAAAGCGAAAGAAAGAAAGTGAGTGAAAGAGAAAGAAAAACAAAATGAGAAATGAAGAGTGAGAGAGAAGGAGAGAAATAAAAAGGACAAAAAGAGAAGGAAAGAGAATCAGAGAAAGAGAGAAACAAAAAATCAAGCAGGAAAAGGAGCAGAAGGGGGAATGAAAGATAGGTGAAAGAAAGCAAGACAAAAAAACAGAGAGAAAAAAAGGGAAAGTTAGAGAGGAAGAGAGAAACATAAAAGAGAAAGAGATATAGAAAGAAAGAAAGAAAGAAAGAAAGAAAGAAAGAAAGAAAGAAAGAAAATATCAGTCTTTACTTGCATTTTTCTTCTTTATTTTCATCTATGCTGTCAAAATTTTCTTGCAGGTTGTATGAATTATGTATTTTTGCAAGAATCTACACCCAATATGATATTTTATATTTATGCATGACAAACAAACAAACAAAAAAAAATACTAGAAATATACTTATAT
>CAHIKZ030003615.1:1062500-1105000 GCA_903632075.3 Acanthosepion pharaonis | reverse complement strand
AAAGACCTCAAGTTGATGTTAAAAAATTCCACAAAAATTGTTGATTTATTTAAGACTAAATGATCTATTAAGATATGTCTCAAATTTGTATTTAGATGTATTGTATTTATTTTCAGTTTTTCTAGTTATATTATGAAAAATGACATGTGGTAGAATGGGGTCCCACCACCCCCTGTATTATTCATTTGGGGAAAAGTGCATCATAGATTTGGATGGGGTATGGAACTTTACACCAGCTCTGTAAATATATACATACATTCTCGTACCATATATATATAAATATATTGTACATAGCATTGTATATATATATATATATATATATATATATATATATATATATATATATATATATATATATATATATATATATATATATATATATATATATATATATATATTATTGATATATATATATATATATATATATATATATATATATATATATATATATATATATACATATATATATATATATATATATATTCATATATATATATATATATATATATATATATATTCAAATATACATATATATATATATATTAAAAAGAAGAGGGTGCCGCAAACGTTTTTGGTTGTAATGTGGATTTATTGAGAAAAAATATTATACTTTTTGTTTTATATAATTTCACGACACGTGTTTCTGGTCTGGTCTCGCAACCGTCTTCAGGTGAAAGTGGAGATTTTTACATATTATTAAAATAATTAATTTTTTCTTCATGTTCAATGTGGAATATTCTCGATATGAGACATTCTGTTTGTGTGTTGGCAATCCGAATTTTCTTTCTAGAATTGTCAATGAAGAGTTCTGCGTGAAGGGTCATAAAACAATTAAGGTTTGTCCAGCGAGTAGTTATCGGCATTTAATCTTTTAATGTTTTAGTGACCTCTATGTGCTCTTGGATCTGTTTCTATTTTATGTGTTCCTGTCAGCATGCGTGTATATATGCGTGCGTATATTTCCTTACTACGAGGAATTCATAAACTTATTTGTACTTATACACGCATACACACACACGCACATACACACTATCCCACCACAAATAGTCAGTACACACACACATATACACACATATTTCCCAAGCTACATGGAACCAGTACACACACACACACACACACACACACACACACACACACACACACACACACACACACGTACTTCTTAAGTTGTCAACATCCATATACATACATAAATGTATGTATGTGTACATATACATATATATCTCCTCGTGTCTCCTGTATATGAGTGTGCGTCCATGTATGTGAGCGATCATTGTATTTGGTCACCCTGTGTGCATGTTTTTTTTTTTTTTTTTTTTGGGGGGGTTACGATCTATTCAGTTCGGGTTTGAATTTGTCTATAAAGTTTTTTCCTGTATTTGTAGATACGAGTAATTGTCTGTTTGATATATCGGCATGATATTAAACTTACCCTGGTTACATTTGAAAATGTGTTGTGATACAAAAAGTTTTCTGTTGTCTGTCAATTTTATATTGCTTTTGTGTAGGGAGACCCTGTTGTTCATTTGTTGGCTGATGCCTATATATGACTTCTTACATTTTGTGCATTTAAGTGCATAAACTACATTTTGGAGTTGCAGTTTAAGTTTTTATTTATTGTGAATGTTTTTTTGGGTTTTCAAAAGTGTAGGAGTTTCCTTCTATAATGATGTCACAAACTCCACATCTTTTTTTGTTGTTGCATTTTGTGACTCCCCTGTATTTTGTGTTGACTAAATTTAGATGAGGTTAATATGTGTTTTAGGTTTCTAGATTGGCGTTTGCTCTTAATTATTTTGGTTGTTTTTAGTATATTATTCAGTTTATTATTCTTGCTAAGTAAATCTAGATTTTTTGTGATTTCTGGGAATATTTCTGGGTTGTTTTTGTTGTACGTTGAGACATATGCTAGAGTTTGTTCGACGTTACGTTTCTTTTTATTTCTAAGTTGGTCTAGGGGAATTTCTTTCGCGAGTTCAATACCTTTGTTCAATAGTGTGTATGTGCGTATGTGTGTGTATGCGTGTATAAGTACAAATAAGTTTACGAATTCCTCGTAGTATGAAATATATATATACGCATATATACACGCATGCTGACAGGAACACGCCAAAATAGAAACAGATCCAAGAGCACATAGAGGTCACTAAAACATTAAAAGATTAAATACCGATAACTACTCGCTGGACAAACCTTAATTGTTTTATGACCCTTCACGCAGAACTTTTCATTGACAATTCTAGAAAGAAAATTCGGATTGCCAACACACAAACAGAATGTCTCATATCGAGAATATTCCACATTGAACATGAAGAAAAATTAATTATTTTTAATAATATGTAAAATCTCCACTTTCACCTGAAGACGGTTTGAGACCAGACCAGAAACACGTGTCGTGAAATTATGTAAAACAAAGTATAATATTTTTTCTCAATAAATCCACATTACAACCAAAAAACGTTTGCGGCACCCTCTTCTTTTTTAATATACATACTTTTCTCTCGTTGGAACCACTACAACATATTTTTTTATATATATATATATATATATATATATATATATATATATATATATATATATATATATATATATATATATATATATAATATATATATATATATATATATATATATATATATATATATATATATTCAAATATCATCACTAGCCCAGAGACAAAAAAATTCCAGTGGTTGTCCTTAAGAATATCAACCCAGAATTATTACCAATTCAAGCAAAGTTATTTAACTGCTGGTTGAAGTTTTAAAACCATTACTCTTCTCAATATCATTAGTAAGCTTTTTGATGCCCTAATCTGCAACAAGGTCATCAAGCACCTAGAAAGAAACAACCTTTTGTATGACAAGCAGTATGGGTTTCGATCAGCCAATCCACTGCTGATGTCCTAACTACCATTACACACAGAATTAGTGAGGCCTTTGATAACACACAAACAATAAGGGCCATAGCACAATGGCTTTCTGCACAACCTATCCAGCTATGGAATCACTGGAGGGTTTTCTTTATTTATAAATTTCTTCCTAATAGATAGACCTCTAAAGGTAGATATTGACAGCCATGTCTTTAAGGCCCTAGTGGTCAATGCTGCCATATTTGTGTGGGAGCTGCCACAGCACATTTTCCAGTCTTGATAGAGTTCAAAAATATTTCTGAGTCCTTGTTCAAGAAGAATTATTTTCCACTCTCCAATCTCTTTCTCACAGGTGGAATATGGAGAGTTTCTCACTTCTACCATGGAAAGTGTTTGGACAAACTATATTTCTTGGTCCCACCAAATCTAACCTTTATGTCTAGGACATATGATACCACTTACATTGTAACAAATCACCCATGTTCCCTCCTTATTTCATTGGCAATAAGATAAATTTCACTGAAGCAACTTCTTCATGTGAACCACTGCCCTGTGGAACAGACTCTCATGAGGATGTTTCCCCAATCACTACAATCTTAACCTGTTCAAGTCTAGAGTTAACCAATATCTTAACCTCCTATCCATATAAACTACACCTAAACATAACACTCAACTTTGACTGGTCCCCACGCATTGTACAGGATGAACCTTACTGTAAAAAAAAATTTGAAGAAGTGATATATTTTTATTTAGTAATCCTTCAGATTTTATTACTGAAACATTATTTTTTTGTTTTTATGCATATTTGTGTAGCATATGTTTTTAATAAGACAGAAATAAATAAATATAATATTTCAGTAATAAAATACTCAAATAAAGATATAATATATATATGTGTGTGTATATGTATGTCTGTACAAATATATGTATAATATATTTTTTCTGTGCACATGTAAGACAATGTCCACATTTATTTCGCCATAATATTTGTTTTTTTGTCTTGAGTGTACATATGCAAACAAATGCACATATTTATATAGTCTGATGTATATTTTTTAAATATATTGGAAACTGTTTATTGCAATCACTTTAGGGTTGTGTGTTTTTGATAACAATAAACAGCTGATAACATTAAGCAAGTGATATAAAAATTGAAACACTTTCTACTGATCGTTTTTATTTCAGTTCTATACTGTTAGAGGTTGTCTTCCAGACAACTTTTATTATAATAATTTTATTACAAAATTTATTGCCTTTTTATTATAGATTTAGATACAATGGATTTCTTATTGGATTTTATGACAACAGTAACCAAAATGATAACATTAAAGAAAGGATATAAAAATTGGAGCAATTTACATTAATTTGTATTAAAAAACAAAATTTGTTATAAAAAGAACAATATTAAATTTACTGATTTTAAATTATTTTATTTTGATATTTTTTTGTTACTATAAAAATTAAATATAATGTGTACACATATATGTATAGACATAGCTGTTTTTTTTTTTTAATGGTGAAATTAATGTCTACTGGCCTAGGGATGAAAACTCTTAATAAAGAAAATGTGCCTCTGACAGAAATACAGGATGACCTGTATTTGTCCATTGAAGAAACTACTTTTAAATCAATCATGTTTGCAACTGAGAAATGAGAAATCAATACACAATTAGCCAATTTAAAAGAAATTTACAATGAAAGACATCAAAAGGTCCTAAAAGGATACATGCCTTTCTGTAAGAGGATAATTGAACTTTGCTTTGCTGGGATGGTTTCATGTGATTTGATAGTAATGTGTGCTTGGATTGTAAGTAGTTTCTCTGATGGTCAAAACAGGGATGTCAACTCAAACACATGCATACAGCAAAGAAAGTTGGGTCACTGTATCATGCCAAAACATTTTTTCTCATCATAGTCCATCTTGCGCATATACAAATCTACCATTCACTCATGCATTGAATACTGTCATATCTGGTCTTGTTCTTTCTTGCTATTCATCTTGAGGCCGTTGAAAAATTTCAAAGAAGGATCTGAAATGTAATCGATCTTGACCTGGCATCTCGACTTCAGTCACTTCTTTACCTATATGGCATGGCTTCTCCTCTGTTTTTCCTACAAATATTTTCATGATAACTGCTTTGATAAGCTTTTTTCCATGGTGTCCTGAATACATGAATTTAAATATGCTACAAGATTTGCATCAAGGTCCAATTCTTTTACTGTTGAAATAGATAAATGCAACCACCACTTCTACTATAGCAACAGTTTCTTTTCTTGTACTTTGTGCCTGTGGAGCTCCTTTCAATTTACTCGCTTCCCTGATGACTATAATCTATCTATCTATCTATCTATCTATCTATCTATCTATCTATCTATCTATCTATTCAGATATGACCTAAAGATTGCTTTCAAGCCTGAAAAAACTGGCAAAATTCAGTGTCGACCACTGTGTCTACACTGCTTATATTTATATATGCTCTATCCCAGATATTGAGCCCTTTTACCCATAAATATAGCATACCTTAAAACTATATTTTAAAATATTTATATATATATAGATATATATGTAGTGAATGTATTATACATACATGCATATCTATCTATCTATCTATCTATCTATTTATCTATATATATATATATATATATATATATATATATTTATTGGATTGAGTTTGTGACCCTTGTTCACCTTTTTCATCGCTGTGACAAACGATCAGTTCATTGAAACCTAAGGTCACAACTCACATCAATCAAACCAAATATGTTAGCTCTATTTCTGATATTGAGCACTTTCTAATAAAGTACCACGCATGTAATATATAAATAACTAGTAGTAGAGCCCGGCGTTGCCCGGGATATATAACAATGAGATAGATCAAGTATCCACCATCATAAAGACTGAAAAATAAAATTGACAAAGATTATTGTTTAAGGTTGATGGACACATGTCTTAATTAGTTTTTTTTTTTTTTTTTTTTCACGAATTGGTCAAACCCAAACTCAAACAAAAACATTGTTTTCAATCGTTATGAGTCTCCGATTGAATAGAATAATTTTATAAACAATTGTCTTGTAAATGGAATTTTTAAAGCATTCTGAATGTAAAAATAAAGAAAAAAAAATCTGCAAGACAATAAGAAACACTACATGCCAAAAAAATAAGGTGAAGTTTTGTTGAAATCGGTTGAAAAATGTAGGTAGCCTTTCTGTAATCTTTTAGTTTACAATTTATGATTTTTTACTTATTGAATACAGTAAAAAATTGCATATTTTGCTTGTGGTGATTCATAATTAGAATTCTGATTTGAATATATTTTCAACTCGTTGTTTCTAATACAAAAAATATTAACTTTATTTGGGTTTTTTAATTATGATCTAACAAATCTTATTCATTTAGTAGCCTTTCTTTTTTTTTTACTTATTGAATACAGTAAAAATTGGACACCATGTGTATTTAAAGTAGTTTCCTGTTCATTATTATTTTAGTTAAGACTTGTGTATATTTAGATTTCATTATCTTTCCCTAAAGATAAAGAATTTATCCGATGTTTGTATTCGTACAATCAGTAGAGATCATTAGATTATTGTTTAAGGTTGACGGACATGCATGTCTTAATTAGTTTTTATTTTTTTTATTTTTTACGAATTGGTCAAACCCAAACTCAAACAAAAAACATTGTTTCAATCGTTATGAGTCTCCCAATTAAATAAAAAATAATTGTCTTGTAAATGGAATTTTAAAAACATTCTGAATGTTAAAAATAAAGAAAAAAACTGTGCAAGAGAATAAGAAACATTACCTGCCAAAAAAAAAAAGTGAAGTTTTGTTTTTATCGGCTGAAAAATATAGGAAATCCAATGTGAGTTGTCCCCTTCCATTTTTTGATGTCTCTTAATCGTGTTTTTCAAATTGATTTTGTGCAAAAACAATTATATTTTTCCCATTTTTGGTGCTATTAGAACCACCACAAAGGCAATTTATATAGTGCTGTGAAGTTTTGTTGAAATCGGTTGAAAAAATGTAGGAAACCGATCCAATATAAAACGTTACAGACACACACACACACACAATCTGCGTTTTATAATAAGTAAGATTATATATATATATTTATTTATATTTATATACACACACTTTTCACACACACACACACACACACACACACACACAGACACACACAGACACATATATATATATATATATATATATATATATATATATATATATATATTTTATTTATAATAGCTGGCCACTCGATTTAAGGATACCTGTCTATTAGGGTGGCTCGCCAATCCCTGTTGCAGACACTCACACTCAGGTACATTTGTGCTTGTTCAATATGCACAGAGCCCACCAGTGCTTTATGCAGCAACTATGCTGAGCAGACCTTAATTACAGTTTCTGGGAGAGAGCGAGTTATCTAGCACAATCAACAATCTGAACAAGACCAGCACTCTCAAACCTTCATCCCCGATGACTTGTGACTTTGTGCTAGCACACTACCCAGTTTCACTCACAACACATATATATTATTGTTATTATTATTATTATTATCATTATTATTATTATTACTTCAGACAATATTTTTAGTTGATACATATATTCGCATAGATGCCCTGTTTATTTTAAACAGTATTATATTTCATCTATCAGAATGAACATTTGAAAAAACTTGTTAAAGAAAATGTGCCATCTTACAGGTATCAAACCTGCATCCCCCTTTACAGGAGAAACCACACTTTAATCTGACATGCTTTGACTACTTGGCAATGAAGAGCTTCACAATCAAGCAAGGATCTATTTGCTTTTGAAGTACATTTTACTCACTCAAATTTTCCCAAAAGTTATAACTGCTCAGTTCCATATCCAAAGCATACACAAAGCAATTTCTAAAGAATTAAGGGATTTCAATTTTTAATCCAACATAATTTTTATCACTTTAAATGTTATTTTTAGTGGATACTCATATTTGAATAGACTCTCCATTTATTTTAAACAATATTATATTTCATCTATCAACCTGAACATTTGAGAATACTTATTAAAGAAAATGCATTCTCCAGTAGATTTTGAACCTGCATTCCCCTTTGCAGGGATAACTTCCATTTAATCCGACATGCTTTGACCACTTGGCAATGAAGAGCTTCACAATCAGGTAAGGTTTGATTTGCCTTTGAAAAACATTTTACTCCAGTCTTCCCAGAACTACTGCTGATACAATTTTCTTGTAGAAACCAGGCACAAACAAATATGAACTCCATTGAACAATGAGCCTAATGAACCATATAACAAAACTCATCATCCATATTCTGATGAATAGAGCACGCAGTAGAATCAGGCCACAGATAGGACAAGAACAGTGCGGGTTTGTTAAAGACACTGGAACAAGAAATGCAATATTCATGCTCAGAAGAGTAATGCAAATGCAGAAGGACATGTACCAATGTTTCATAAACTACACAAAGGCCTTCGACAAAGTATGCCACAAGGATCTGTTGGAACTGCTCAGCAACCTTGATATATTTGGAAAGATATTAGAATAATCAAGAACCTGTACTGGCAGCAAACTGCTTGCATACACATAGAGAATGAGTTCAGCAAATATTAAAAAATTAGAAAGGGGAGTAAGGCAAGGATGTGTCTTCACTACAGGCCTATTCAACATATAAAGTGAAACAATTCTGAGAGAATTGGAAATCCTATTGTGATTCATCTTTGGCATCTATAATCTTATCAACATATGATACACAGATGACAGAGTACTGAGAGCAGACATGAAAAAGAAATTACAAAACCTCCTACAAGAGATAGCGAAGGAGAGTAAGAAGAGACTAAGCATAAACTACAAAAACACAAAATGCATGGTCATCAGTATAAGGATGAGCCCCGAAATGCGATTTGCAGGTCGGGGACACAAAAATCAGGCATGTGCAGAAATTTAAATATCTGGGAAATGTTTTGACAGAGGACATCAAGTGCTGGCTAAGTAAGGATGCATTCCAAAAGCTGGGAAGATTATTGTAAGGCAGGAGAATTTCTTTGGTGACCAAAAAAATAAAAGAGTACTGAGTGGTTACGTGACATCTGTCCTTCTTTAGGGCAGCAAATGAAGAAGAGAATCAAGGTGACAGAGATGTGGTTCTACAGAAGGATGCTGAGGATATCATGGACCAAGCATGTGTGCAACAATGAGGTTTTGGAAAGGATGCAAACAAGGAGGTGGCTTATACTTAACAGAGTGACAAGGGAAAACAACGAATGACGTATCTGGTGGGCTTAAGCAAGTGGATGACAGAACGTGGTCTTGGGAAGGTGGCAGAGGGATGAAACCTATTGAGAGCTACAAAGGACAGATGGTAGTGGAGAGCCATGATCACGTATGTCCTGAAAGAATATGGCACATAAAAAGAAAACAAAATCAAAAAGTGTTAAAGAGAAACAAGGAACAAGAAATTGAAAAAACTATGATCACCAAAGACTCGAATGGACATGGCCCATAAAAAAGAAGAAGAAGAAGAAGAAGAAGAAGAAGAAGAAGAAACAGAAGAAGAAACATTAGAAGAAGGAGCAGGAGAAGAAGAAGAAGCAAAAAAAGAAGAACAAAACAAGATGAAGAAGAAGAAAAAGAAAAAGGAGGAGGAGGACAAGAAGAAGAAGAAGCAGTAGGAGGAGGAGGAGGAGGAGAAGAAAAGAAACTGAAGAAGAAGAAGAAGAAGAAGAAGAAGAAGAAGAAGAAGAAGAAGAAGAAGAAGATAAAGTAGAAGAACAAGAAACAACAAAACAGAAATGATAAATGATAAAAATAAAACAAAACCATTAAAATCTGAATGAGAATGGATGTTGAAAATTTAAATTTAAAACTGTGTGGAGCTTTATCTTAAGCACTTGCTGCATTTTATTCCCAATTCTCCTAATATATATATATATATATATATATATATATATATATATATATATATATATAATTTTTAATGTTTATAACCTTCCATTAAAAAATTTCTTAGTGTGCTTAATAATAAATATTTAGGCTTCATCTTTGAAGGAAGAGGGAACTGGATTGTTTAAGAATCAGATCTCTCAATGCTATATTAACTTTTAATGAATAATTAAAATGGTACAGATCTATGCATTAATCTAGAAATATGAAGGTAATTATTTAAAATTTTATGTGAAAGCAGAAGTATGAGTATAAATGAATACCATTACTGTGTGTGTGCTTGTCTACATACAGTGGGGGGGAAATAAATATTCGTACACTTGAAAAATTGTATTTAATGTAAAAGCCTTAAATAAAACAAATCTCAGCACATTTTATGTATAAAGACACATACTATTAAAAAATAATAATAAACTTAATTAATTCTTATTCTAACAGAAATTAATGCATTTTTTAAATTCTAACTGGTGAAAAAACTATTCGTACAAATCAATTATTTGAATAAAATAATCAATTAATTATGAAAAATGTATATTCTAGAATGTTCCAGTAATGTTATCACTAATTGTAGTTATCAGAGCATTATCAGAGCATTCTGCAATTTCTAGTCTTACAAGAAGGTTCTAATAATGCCTAAAGGTAAAGAATTGACTATTTCACAAAAACAACACATTTTGTCTCTTTGGAAAGATGGGAACAGTTATAGAATGATTTCTAACAACCTTAATATTCCTTTTACTACAATTGCTTTGTTCATTGCAAGGTTTAAAACTCATAACAGTGTCGAAAACCAAAGATGAACAGGTGCTTCAAGAAAGATTTCTCTAAGATCAGCAAGGATATTAGGACGCCAGATCCCAAAAAATCCACAGGTTACCCGAGAAGAGCTGCAGGAACATCGGCACGCATTAGGGATTAAAGTAACCAAGTGTGCAATAAGTAATGAACTACACAAAAACAGTCTGAAATCACGCATCCCAAGGAAGACTCCACTCCTCTTGAAATGATACAGAGATGCTAGGCTAAAATTCATTAGAGAGCATAAGGATAAAGTATATTCATCTTGGAAAAAAGTACTATGGACAGATGAAACTAAAATAGAGTTGTTTGGTCATAATTATGGAAATCATGTGTGGAGGAAGGACGGTGAAGCTTACTTAACAAAGAACATGTTGCCAAATGTAAAAAGTTTAATTAATTGGCAGTATCATGATCTGGGGCTGTTTTTTCTGCAAAAAATTGTTGGCAGAATATCAGTAATAGATGGCAAGATGAATGCTGAAAGATACCAGAAAATCTGCAAGACAATTTAATGCATTCTATTGAGAGACTTCGGCTACCTCCTGATTGGGTTTTCCAACTGGATAATGATCCTAAGCATACCGCTAGATCTACAAGGAAATGGTTAGCTGAAAGTAATGTTGATGTCTTGCAATAGCCAAGTCAGTCCCCATACTTGAACCCAATTGAGAATTTATGGCGATATTTGAAAATTGAGAAGAGAGCACCAATAAAATATCAAGAATTTGAAGACAATCTGCCAAGAAGAATGGCACAAAATACCACTCAATGTGTGCAAATCATTAGTTGAGACATACAGGAATAGACTGGTAGCTGTTGAACTCAATAAAGGATATTCCACAAAGTATTAAATTAAGTTAATATGCATTTTTTGTTTTATTTGTGTTTATACTTTTCATCTATTAAAATGAAAAAAATGCATTAATTTCTGTTAGAATAAGAATTAATTAAGTTTATTACTATTTTTTTAATAAATTAAAATCTTTACACATAAAATGTATCAAATTTGTTTTAGTTAAAATAATTTTACATTTTTTAAAAATACAATTTTTCATGTAAGGAATATTTATTTTCCCCACTGTGTATATATATATATATATATATATATATATATGAAAATTGTCCCCATTTTATATTTTAATTTTGCACATTGTTTGTTTTGATTTTGACAACTGCACAATATAGTAGATCAGTTGTGCAATGTTGTGAGAAAAAAGAGCACTATTGTAAAATTCACTTCATGTGTAAGAATATTTATTTCCCCTACTGTATATTCAATAAATATATATATATATATATATATATATATATATATATATATATATATATATATAAAAATATATTTAAAATATATTATATATATATATATATATATATATATGCTTCATGCTTATATGCAATTGTCAGGCCATGACAGGTGTTGACTTTAACAATGTCCAGTTATATATATATATATATATATATATATATATATATATGTGTGTGTGTGTGTGTGTGTGTGTGTGTGTGTGTGTGTGTGTGTGTTTTTGCAGTCTTGTTAGGGCCAGAAATCAAGACACAAAGAGAGGAATTTAAATTAAATATATTAACAGAAACAATAATACAAACATGTGCAAATGAGAGTGTTACAGCAAGAAACTTCAGTCCGACTGTCAGAGCTGATTGCAGGAAACTTCTCTCTCCAAAAAGACCATAGCTGCTCCTATTTATAGCTAGGAGAGTCCATGCATGCATGGGTAAATTACCATAACATTATATAAAATATATATATTATTATATATATATATATATATATATATATATATATATATATATATATATATATATATATATATATATATATATATATATATATATATATATATATATTTGCATTTGTTTAATTTAGAGGATATATGTACTTAAAAACAAAACATTACTTTAGTCTGAAGAAATCTTTTTAGACTATAGAACTAGTTGCACAGATTTTTCATTTTTGCATTCATTTATCAGCCATATATTGATATATAGAAATATATATATGTGTGTGTGTGTATTTAGACAGCATCCCCTCTTTTAGACACCTTGTATTAAATGCCAAAGAAATTAAATTCCATAACTTATTTTCGATTTTTTTGGTTTTTACAATAAAAAATCTTTTTCACCCCTTCACTTGATCACATGGCTTCACCTGCACGTGATAACATTAACGCGGCGTTTGAAGTTAAAAATATTTCATAACGTTAATTTGGTTTGTATAAATGTAGCAATACGATTCCGCTGCAAGGCAATTGGCTAAAGTTAAAAAAAATTTGACCCTGATGATGAACGATGACGTTCAAAAGTATTCGGTTGTCTTTTGGAAAATATATATATATCAATATAATTTTGAAATAAAAAGTCTCATTTGGAAATATGAGAAAATACACAAGAAAATCAGCAGGACTATGTTGTCTTTGGCATTTAATACAACGTGTTTAAAATATATATATATATATATATATATATATATATATATATATATATATATATATCTCTCTCTGTATCTATCTATCTATCTATCTTCTATCTATCTATCTATCTATCTCTCTCACACACACAGACATATATCTCTATCTATAAAAGGCAGGATGTGTTTGTAATGAATGTACAGTCACAATTTTCAATGGATTTGCACCAAAATTTACATGCACATGCTCCAAGTTAGTGGGAAAGCCAAGACTGATTTTGCATTTCACAACTCCCACTGATAGTGGAAATAATCGATTTTTTCATGCTTCTACGGTAGTTTTCATGTAGTTTGCAGTCATTTTCTACTGGCCAGAGTGATAGCCTATGGCTGGCTGCCACGAATAGGCAGGAAGATTCTATTGGCCAGCATGAGAGCCAACAGCTGACTGACACGAATGTTAACTAGCATGCTAGCATGCAAAAAAAATCAATAGCTGCATTCGTCACAATTGGGAAAAATTTAAATCTGCATGGCACTTTACTCCATTTGGCTCATTCACTTGCTTAAACTCAACATTGATTCTGATTCCGCAGAACTGGGTTGGGTGTGAAAAAGTATTTGTTGTTAACATTCTTTTTCATTCAGTTTTTCCAGTTACGAGTCCTTTTTTTAAAGCTGATCGTTTTGTGTTCATTTTCTCAAGTTCTTTTTTGTAACAGATTTAATGTTTAGTATAGAGCTTAGAAAAAATTTGCAGTGTGAGTTAGGCAAGAAGTAAGGCATGTAGCAACATCAGCACGGCAAAGAGCACTTCTTTAAAGGCAAGGAAGGGCAAAAATATTTTAAGTCGTGATAGCGATTGCTGTATGAGTCGTACGATTTTTGAATCAAGCATGGTCAACGCCAGGCCATGCTGCTAGTATGTATATATAAAGGGTACTATGCATAAATTGCCACCATTTTATATTTTTAATTTCATGCATTGTCTGCTTTTCTTTTGTCGACTGCACAGTATAGTAAGATAAGTTGCACACCGTCTGTGAGAAAAAGACCATGATGCAATTCACTCCACCAGAAATTTGAAAATGCCATGCAATACTGCTTGGCATTCACACCAGAAGCTCCAATACAAACCTTTCAGAGTGTTTGGGTGTCAATCTAAGGACAGTGAAAAGGATTCAGAAAGAATTGAATGAGTCTAATGATAATTACATAGGTGTTTGGAGTGATCACTGGTGATGGCAACATTATTCCTCCATTCATCTTCCCTCAGGGTCTCAGATTCAAAATCTACATCAAATTCTTTGGATCAAGAAAGTGGCTGCTGGGAGAACCTATGTCTGACAACAGGACTGTGCACCATGCTGCAGGAGAACCCAGTAATTTTTGTGACTGCATCACACCTTACATCTGGTCACCTAATTCCCCAGACTGTTTGATTATTATGCGTGGGCCACAGTTGAGTGAGAGACCAACAAAACTCTATAACATCAAAGATAAGCTGAAGGCAAATATTATAGCAGCATTCACCAGCATAAACAAGGAGACCGTCCAGAAGAGTTGCAGGAGATTCTGAAGTCATTTGGAGGGCATGGTTGTAGTCAAATATGATTTTATTGAATAAATTTAGTCTTTACAATTTCAAGGTATTTTTGGGTAATTTTAGTAATATATGTTAAAATGACATAGTGTTATTTTCATTTTTTGCATAATTTAGACAACAATATATACAATGTATATATATATATATATATATATATATATATATATATATAATATATAGAGAGTGAGAGAAAGAGGAGAAAGAAAGAAAGAAAATGATTGACTGATTAATTTTTTATGGATTATTACATTTTTGCCTGTCATTTAAAGCTATATAATATTTTTATATTCTAAGAATTATTTGGGAGACAATAATTATTTACTGATACAAGTTCTACAAATTAACCAATACCTGAGGGCAGGTAGAAGATGTGAATTCATACTTTTCCTAAGAGTATTTGTAAGTGAATGTAATGATCTTGACTGGAATTGGAACTTAGTTCTCCTGTTTCCAATTCCAAGCCATTATCGATTACAAGACCCACACATCCAACCTTACAGCATCTGGTATTGCCAAGCAGTCACCAATCTAAGTACTGACCAGGCTTAACATGACATAGACATATATATATATATATATATATATATATATATATATATTGTGGGGAAAATAGAAACGGCCTACCTCACAAGCGCTCTCGTATCTGCCTGGCCTGTGGGTTGAGAAAAGAAAGAAAAGATCCAAGATGGTGTCCGTGACTTTTAATATTCACGGTCTCGTGCAGTCACGCAAAGTCGCGTTACACACATGCTAATGAGGTGTGTCTGGGCTCCATAAAAGCAGGTTGCTTGGAGACATTGGCAGACCAACATTACACCCGTGCTTGGTGTACATCGTTTTGTGTTGCAGCGTGTCAGACATTTTCAGACGGAAAGAGTTGCGTCCCTTACACTGTTGAAGTCGACTCATTTGCTACATATATATATATATACCAAGTGTAACAGCAAAATTGTACAAATCATGAAACAACAAAATTGTCCAATAGTTAGATTAATCTTTGAACCATTGTTTCTTAGAAATGATTAAAGATATCTTACTGGAAATCTCTGAGGTTTTTATAACACTTTTGAACTCAATAAGAAGAAATGAGAATGTATAATTATTTATGAATCTTAACAAAAGAATCATGATAAAAGTGATTATGAATGAAAATGACTTGTTCATCATTAATTAATCATAGCTAAGGTTCAGAAGCTCATGAAGGATTGAAATTAAGTTCAGATATATATATTATTCCAGGATAATTTCCCAACATATCCTCTAAGTTTGGGGTTTTGTAGTAGGCTAACAACTTTTCACTTAAAAACTGGTTTGTTACAGAAACCGCAACAATATTTTCGAACAAAAAGGAAATGAGTGAGGAAGAGTCCTCTAAAGTGGAGCATATGATGTGTGCTGGTGAAATTCCTTGGGAAGCCAATATGCCAACAACCCTTCTGACAACGAAGTTAACAACCAGAATAGGGGCCTGGAACACCATATGAAACCAGCAAAATAACACAGGTTTGCAGAGAAATGCACAAGTACAAATTGAAGAGCCTTGGGCTGTGTGAGACAAGATGGAATGGAACTCTAAGACTAGTGAGTGGAGACACCAGCATCTACTCTGGATAGGAAGAAGGCCAGTCCCACATACATATGGAATAACACTGCTGATGACCCCCAAAGCAACACAAGCTCTGTTGTCTTGGGAACCAGTATCATCACAGATCCTGACAGCGATGTTCAACTCCAAAGGTAGGAAAGTCATCATCCAATAAATGCCACAGAGATAGAAAATAAAGAGATTTCTATGAACAAGTCCAAGCCATCATGGACAAATTACCAAAAAGAGATGTGAAGATCTTCATGGGAGACATGAATGCAAAAGTGAGAGCAAACAACATCAACAGACATGACATCAGACAGCAGAATAAGAATCGCAAACGTTTCACAGAGTTCTGCACATTCAATGACCTGGTTATTCACAGCACCATCTTTCCCCACAAGATCATCCACAAGGCCACCAGGATTTCACCTGACAGAAAGACCAAGAATCAGATTGACATCATCATCAGCTGAAAATGGAGGAGTTTACATGATGTCAGGGTGAAGCATGGCGCAGACAAGGCAACAGACCACAACCTCATTGTTACTATCTTCAAGACCAAACTGAGAGCCTACAATGACCAGGCTGGAAGGTCATCATACAAGTTCAATGTAAAACAGCCTGAGAGAGAAAGAGATGGGGAAAGCAGAAGAATTTAAGCTGGAATTGAGGAAGAAACAATAGAAGAACAGTGGCACAAGTCTGCGAGATTCTTGGAAGACAACATTCCAAATAGTCCTGGGAAGGAAAACAAGGAAACACAAGGAATGGTTGACAACGGAAACATGGGCATTGATCACCAAGAGAAAAGAACTGAAAGACCAGATCAACCAGACACAAAACCTGGAAGAGAAGCAGGAATTGCAAACACACTACAGGGAGAAAAATCGAGAAGTAAAGAGAAATGCGAGAAAAGACAAGAGAAACTTCATTGAGGACCTGGCCCAGGAAGCAGAGACTGCAGCAGGCCAAGGAAACGTGAAAAGGCTGCATGAAATCAAAAGGTCACTCTCTTGGAAAAACAATAAACCCAGTTGTCCCATCAAAGACCAGAATGGCAGTACCATCTCAGGGGAAGAGGAAAATAGAAAAGATGGATTGAATACTTCAAGGAAATACTCAACAGACCAGCACCATCCATCTCACCAGACATTTCATTACTTACCAAACTCCTTGACATTAACAGTGCCCCACCCTACCAAAAATGAGATCACCGAGGCCATCAAGTCTCTTAAGTCAGTCAAAGCAGCAGGCCCTGATGGTATACCATCTGAAGCACTGAAGGCAGACATCCAGACTTCAACTGACATGCTGCACCCATTCCTGCACAAGATCTAGGAGCAAGAAAGAGTGCCTGAAGGGTGGAAGAAAGGTCACCTTGTGAAGCTCCTGAAGAGAGAAGACCTGTCATCCTGCAACAAATGGAGAGGCATTATGCTGCTCTCCATCACAGGGATAGCACTAATAAAAATCATCCTAGAGAGACTGAAGATGGCATTGGACAAAACACGCCAAGAAGAACAGGCAGGCTTTTGTCAAGACAAATCATCCTCACACCACATCGCAACAATGCGTATCATCATCAAACAGTCCCTGGAATAGCAGACCCCCATGTACTCAATCTTCATTGACTTTCAGAAAGTTTTTGATAGTGTTGACAGAGATGTCACTATGGCTTTCTGTCATCCAACAAATGTATGAAGATGTCACCTGTCAAGTTATCCATGACAGGAACCTGATAGAACCATTCTCAGTGCAAGCTGGCATTTGTCAGGGATGCCTGCTGTCACCGAAGATCTTCCTGCTGGGAGTCAACTGGATAATGTGGCAGGCCAAGGCACAGAGGTCATGATGACAAACAGCACACAACAAGATCCACTGCGATTACACCAAGAAGGCATCAAAGAAGTCGATAAGTTTGTCTACCTGGGAAACGTCATCAGTAAAGATGGGGGGGATGAAGACATCAAGGACCGAATCAACAAAGCCTGACAAGCTTTCAACATTCTGCGGCATATCTGGAGATCAACAGCCCTCTCACTTTTTCAACAAGATCAAAATCTGGTCCTAGTTACCTACCAGGTTTCTGTTTGGTAACTAGGACCAGCACCCACAAACTTCAGACATTTACCAACCAATATCTCAGGAACATCCTCAATATCAGGTGGGAAATTGTGAGACAGGACCAGACAAGCCCCAATCAAGATTGACATGGATCAGCCACAAACTCTACAATCCTGCTTCTATGGTCACCAAGCAGGACTGGAATCCACATGAAAAATGAAAAGGGGGCTGACCTAAATAGACTTGGCACCAAGTGTTAACGTGGAGGTGAAGGCAGCTGGTACAATATGTACCGAGCTGAAGAAGGTCAGCCAGAGTCGCATCTGTTAGAAAGGTGTTGCTGCGGCCCTATCTTCCCCAAGGAATTAAGAGGCACAATATAATAATATATATTATATAATAAAGCCACTATACAAAGTTTAGAATGGCTCATGATAAAACATAATAGACATTCACTGTTATATTTAACAATATATGTTTGAATATATACATTCTCTCTCTACACACACACACACATATATATATATATATATATATATATATATATATATATATATATATGAGAGAGAAAGAGATATATAGAGAGAGGAATAGCTTCTTCTATGTCCCATTTGCCTTCAGGACATTGGGCGATCATAGCTCTCCTCAACTTTGTTTCTTTTTAGCTCTTAAATTTTGTTGTTTGGTCATCTTTCCCAAATCCTGTTCAGTCATCCATTCACTCTAGCTCACCGGCTAGGTTATGGGTTGTTTTCCTCTGTTCCTCTTGCCTTCATTCTGTCCTGTGAGTATCAAATTTTCCAAGTCCTCTTTTCTCCATCTCAAAATCCTTTCCTGATGTTAAGTATAAATGTTCTTTTTGTTTCCCTTTTTCTCTAAAACATAAAACATTATCATTGCTCAATTGTCTTTTTCTGTAGTTAACGATAAGTGTCTTTATTGTTTCCATTTTCTCTAAAACTGTGTTGTGGCTCACATATTCAGTCCATGGTATTCTCAGCATCTTTCTGTAGGACCACATTTCTGTTAATCCAAATCTCTTTTTCATTCGAGAGGAGACAGTTCAACGTTCAGAAGAACTGATATTACATAACAGTTCAGTACCCTTTACTTTGTTTCTAATGAAATGTTTCTGTTTCTTAATACTTTGCTTAGCTTTTGCTATCCCATTGTGCATTTGGTTTTCTCTGATATTTAAATTGTTGTGCTTATTTGATTCCAGTATCACTAATTTATAATTTGCATTTTGGGTACACATGCTATTTCTGACAACCATGCATTTAATCTTCTTGCAATTAATGTTTAGTCCTTTCTTCTCCCTTTCCTTAACTACTTTCTGTAGAAGTTTTGGCAGTTTCCTTTCTTTGTCTCTTGGTATGATTTTTAATTCACTCGGAACTACCTCACTGTAAGGTTGAACAAGTCTGGCAAGAAGATATATCCTGTCTTACACACCTTTCTATTTTTGTATATTTACAATCATATATTATTTAGAGATCAATATTTTCAGATATATCTTTCAGATTTTATTTTATAAACCAATGTTGATATTGGTATATATTTATATTTATATAGGTAATATATTTTGTAACTTTCAGCTTATAATACTAGTGGTATATAAAAGAAGGTTATCTACTCTTGAGAAAAGGAGGAAAGAAACACAAAAATGGTGGCGATGTATGAGATGGCAGTACCGCCTCCTGCACAATTATATCTGGATTCCACAGGCATTAACTACCAAACAGTTTGGGAGGAGTCAATAGAAATAATTGGAATGTATTTCATGGCATTGAATATAAGAGAAATGAAAAAATGGGTGTATCAGGGTGAGTTTGAACTAAGGAAAATTTACAAAATGTTGGACAATGGAAATGACACTTATGAGGAAACCTTTTGAATGAACATTTCAAAACCAAAAGAAACCTAACTTATGAAAGGCAACAATTTCAATCCAGAGTACAGGAATATTGAGAAAGTACAGTGACTTATATTACTGCCTTGAAAAATCTGGCACATACATGCAAATTTAATGAATACTCTGCAGATAAGGAAGTAATAGACCAGTTTATTGAAAGATGTTCATCCCACCGTCTTAGATGACAATTATTAAGAGAGAGAAAAAATGAAGACACATCACACGTTATTCAACATTGGCAGAACAAGTAGGACAAAAGGCCAAAGAAATTGAACAACAAAATGTTCACATTTACAAGCTACTAGAAAAGAAATCCAGCTCAAAAGAAAAAATAAATACTTTGAGCAAAAATAAAATGACTGAGAAAACAATGAGGTGCCACTCGTCAAATTTTGAAACTTATCAAGAGTATTATGGTGGTTGTGGTAATGATTTGCACTAAAAATAATATGTACAGCAAACAGCTAGAGGAAAAAATGCATAAGCTCAACCACTTTGAACAGTTGTGTTTTAGAAATAAATGAAACACAAAACATATATACATGCACTTACAAATCAACCATTCACCCTTGCAAAGAGTATTACTGCCATATATGGTCTGGGGAACCTTCTGTTTACCTCAGAGTTATTGACAAGATCCAGAGACAGATATGTAATATAATTGGCCCTGATCTGTCATCTCGTCTACAGTCACTCTCTCATAGACGCGCTGTTGCCTCTCTCTGTCTTTTCTACAAATACTTTCATGGTATTTGCTCCACTGAGCTGCTTTCACTGGTTCCAAGACCCCATGAATTCAAGCGCTCTACAAGGCTGGCATCCCACTCCCACCCTTACACTGTAGAAACTTTTAAATGTAGCCATCTCTTCTACTCCAATAGCTTCATACCTCTTGCCTGTGGAACACCCTTCCCAATTACTGTTTCCCTGAGCTATAATTGCCAACTATTCAAATGTAATGTCAATCAACATCTCCAGTTACCTTGATCTATCCACTATCCCTCTCCTCATCATTTCTTCTATCACTCCTATCTGCTCTCGCTCCAAATCTTCTGCAACCCACTGCATCCTTGCTCGGGGCGTAATGCTTAAAAAAAATATATATATATATATATATATATATATATGTATATACATATATATATATATATATATATATATATATATATATATAAGACATTTTCATGTTTATACATTCTTTTTATATATAAAAATATTTAAGTAAATGCTCTGTTTATAATAAACAGCATTAATAATATTTACCGGCCTGAATGTCTGAGAAATTTTTATAGAAATATTTGTCCTCTGACAGGAATCGAACCTGCATCCTATACAGAACCTGACATGCCTTAACCGACTGCTAACCGAACGATCCTCTGTGGCCCAATGTAATCTTAATTTCCATTGTATAAAATATATTGCTCTGTTGTAATTAAATTTTGAGCTCTACGTGTGAATCAGTTTTAATATTTAATATTTTATATTGTATTAATGGGATTCACTTGGATTATATACCAACAGATTATTAAGTGTACATATATATATATATATATATATATATATAAAGGGGTATTGTGGTGTATACAAGGTGGTTAAAAGTGTGTGAAAAGGAGGAAAGAAGCGCACAAAATACTGTAGCATCCAGCATTACAGATTGAAAGATTTAGTAATAAAAAAAATTTCAATTCTAGAGATTTCATCATGAAGTCAATCACAGTAAATATTCTTAAAAACTTGTAAATTAATATGAAAAAAACCAGGCTTAAGAAAGTTATGGAATAGAAACTCTTTATTACAAAAATTAGAGAGCCAACATCTTCCTTTATATTTATGACTAATGTAATGTAATAATTCCCATTGAAATATGGAAATGTTGTTATGTAAATGAATATCCCATATTTGTCTGCATTGTTTCTTAAGTTGTCACAATGGCAAGACACTACAAAATTGATGAATCACTCAGGCGTCGAGTTGTCATACTGAAAGCTCAAGGGGTGAAACTTTCTGCCACTGCAAAACAAGTTAATACATCTAAAAGTAAATTCTTGAATTTTATAACTTTTTGATAATAGAAATTTGCATTAGTGTATAACAAGTTTTAACTATATTTGCTGCAATCTTTATCCAAAAAAATGTAAGATTTAAGATAAACTATGATAGAGTGAAAGCTGTCTTGGCAAAGAACATCTTTCTTTGAACATTGTGGACTGACGCTACAGATTCACAAAGAAGTCTATCAACTAAAAGAAACCACATCACTTGAGGACTACCAACAGCAGCAACAACTAAAATGGATAGCACATGTAACTCAAAGAGAAAATAATGACATAATCCAGATTTTAACATTTCACACTACTTCAAATAGAAAGTTAGGAAGGAAACTGCCATAAATACTGGACTTAAGAAACCTATTTTGCTAAAATAATTGTTTTCAGAGAAAGATTTTATAGATTTTGAGTACTTATTGGTCAGTCAATGAATGCCAAATGTTTCATTGTAGTGAAACGACTAATATTAACATTACCATTTCCAAAATACAAATTATGATCTGGGACTGGAATCAAATTAAGGATCACACATACCCTGAATTCATCATAAAAAGATAATAGTTGCTACAAAATCAAAACGTAAAAACTAAAGCCATTTTCTTTTTTTGTCAGATCAAAACTTTTTTTTTAATAATTTCACTCCAGGCAAGAAAATAAAGCTATTCACATGCAAGTAGTTACTGAGTTTTACAGAATATGAGAAAAATGGCATAATCAAGATGTTGATATTCCACACAACTTCAAATACATAGAATATGAGAAAAAAATTAAAGAGAGAAAGAAAAAAAAAGAACAGGAATTAAGAAGACAGAAGATAATGATTGATATTGCATTTAAATTTTTGAAAATCAAACTTGACAAGAAAGCAAAAAGCCAGAAGAGAGTTACTCAAATGAGAAGTGCAACAGAAGGTTATTTTAGCATAGAACTCACAGTTCTAGCCATTTCAATTGTAAAATGATGATATTTGTATATGGCTGTTATGCATTGCACCAAACACATTCATAAATGTTTAAACTGTATTCAACCCCATTCTCAGCTCAATAATTAAAAATTGCTTCAAATGAATAAATTCTGTAAGCCTTAGAGAGGACCAACTCTTTTTTGGCATCATGGACTGGCACTATTGGACCACAATGAACTTTACCAAATAAATCCATCGTGAGACCAATCACCTTCAAAGGCTTTTGACAACATGTGACATAAGTGGTTCCTCAGCTGTTGGCAATTCTGGTATTCTTCTTTTCTATCCAGTCCTTCCTCTTGGGTAGGTCCATGAAGCGTGTTGTTTCAGTCAGCTGACACATGTGTTAATTTATCCTTATCCCCTTCATTAGACAGTGAGTAATTTCCCCAGAACTGTACCAATGTGGAATGAACTCCACACTACTCTGAACAAAAGATTAGGAAAGAGAATTAAAAGCTACAGGACTATTTTCCAGAAAAATTGCTTTGATGAATGCTAAATGTGCCTGTATATAATAATGCAAATATCGCCATAGCCAAAACTGATATTAAAATTCTCAGGGCATATTTCTCACATAAATATTTTACCAACATCAGTTGTTTAATACCAATTTTATTGTGAATACTTGTGATTTGTAAAATAAAATCTGGTCCTTTCTCTCTCTCTCTCTCTCTCTCTCTCTCTCTCTCTCTCTCTCAACCTCTCCCCTCTCACACTCATTGAGCCTTTTGAATTGTGCTTTAAAATCTGACACTATGTCATAATTCTGGGGTGGATCAATTTGTTGATGACAACAGAAAACTTTATATCCAGTAGAAAGTTATATTAATATTTTATTTAAATTTGTTCTCAAAATTTTCTCATCCTTCATTAGTTAATACTGATTATATTGTGAAAACATTGAGATTAATAATAAAATCTGACACAGTGTTGTAATTCTGGTACAGATGAATTTGTTATTTAATAACAATTAAAAACTGATCCCCCACTTTATGTTTGGTAGAAAATTATATTAATATTTAGTGTAAATATGTCATAAACATTTTCTCGTCATTGGTTGGTTAATATCAATTTTACTGTGAAAACGATGACTTGCATCATAAAACCTTACATTGTATAGTAATTCTGGAAGAGATCAATTTATTACTTTAATAACAATAGAAAACTAATCCCCTACTTTATGTCCACTAGAAAATTATATTAATATTTAAAGTAAATATGTCATGAACATTTTCTCATCATTGGTTGGTTAATATCAATTTTACTGTGAAAACCATGACTTTTATCATAAAATCTTACATTGCATAGTAGTTCTGCAATAGATCAATTTGTTACTTGGTAACAATAGAAAACTAATCCCCCACTTTATGTCCACTAGAAAATTCTATTAATATTTAATGTAAATACGTCATAAACATTTTCTCATCATTGCTTGCTTAATAGCAATTATATTTTGAAAACACTCATTTTCATCACAAAATCTGATATTGTGTAAGAATAATTTGTTTGTTCCTTCACTCACCTTTTTTCTTTCATTGTCTCTACCTCCCTCCCTCTGTATATATATATATATATATATATATATATATATATATATATATATATATATATATATATATATATATATATACATATATATATATATATATATATATATATATATATATATATATATATATATATATATATATATATATATATATATATATATATATATATATATGTACTATATTTATTTATATATATATTTCACAACATCCTTTTAATTTGAATTTATAATTTGCATCTGCATATTTAATTTAACATTGTGCATGCATATATAGGTGAATGGGACATTTTGCATGCATATCTACATACACACAGAAATATCTATGACTCCAGAATATATTCTCAAAGGTTATGAATGCATTAACATGAATAAACATCAAGATATTAATAAAATTAAACATTCTTTTTGTTTATTCAATAAATAAGTATGACATGGTTGTTCATTTCTGAATACACCCTTTTCTAGGGTGGCTAGCTTATCCCTCTAGCAGGCACTTGATGCAGCACATTCATATTTCTTCCACACTCATAGATAAAACCTGTAGTTTATACTGAAACTATGCTGAGTGAACAATAGCTACACT
Organism: Acanthosepion pharaonis; assembly: GCA_903632075.3. Classification (NCBI taxonomy): domain Eukaryota; kingdom Metazoa; phylum Mollusca; class Cephalopoda; order Sepiida; family Sepiidae; genus Acanthosepion; species Acanthosepion pharaonis. The sequence continues at coordinate 1,079,644 of CAHIKZ030003615.1, read as the reverse complement.
TTATGGGATGGAACCTACAATTTAGTGTAATAAATAGTTACCTGACAATTGTATTTAAGCATAAAACACACTGTTGACTCTGGGTTTGACTTCAATGTTCACTTTTGTATTTACATAGGCTCTATCCCTGGTACTGAGTATTTTAACTGTATGGTGAATTTATTGTCATATATATATATATATGGGAAAAGGATATCTAAATTTCTATATATCAAGAAGTCTAATGAAGTTCTAAATGATGTAACACATTGTATGAAAATCTTTTCCACTTTATTATAATTTTTCCAATTTATATATATCTATATCTAACTATCTATCTATCTATCTATCTATCTATCTATCTATATATATATATATATATATATATATATATATATATATATATATATATATATATATATATATATATAGATAGTGGAGGAAACAAATATTTATATGCATACAAATTTTTTATTTATTGTATTTCCAACTAATGAATAAATGTACTTTTCACATAATTAACTGTACACGGATGCATAATAACTAAATATGCATAGAAAACAGATAAAAAAATTGATTTAATAGAAATAAACCCCATCTATCCACTTTAATGGGTAAAAAGTATTTGTACAATACAAATATGAATACATAATCTTCATTTTATACTTTGTAGAATAGCCCTTATTCACTTCTACAGCAACCAAACTCTTCTTGTATTTCTCAATGTTTTGCAAATTTTAGTTGGTATTCTGTTCCATTCTTCTTTGCATATTATCTTCAGATCCATGATGTTTGTTGAATTTTCAAATAACACCACTGATTCTCGATTAGGTTTAAATCTTGGGACTGACTTGGCCATTTCAGGATATTTACATTATTATTAGCAAGCAATTTCTTTGTACAATTTGCATTCTTTGTATATGGTCTACAGATCTGGGATGTTTGTTGGAGGTCTTGATTGGAATTGAATTTTCAGTTTCTCGACTGGGATCGGGGGATTGACTTGGCCATTTCAGGATATTTACATTATTATTAGCAAGCAATTTCTTTGTACAATTTGCATTCTTTGTATATGGTCTTCAGATCTGGGATGTTTGTTGGAGGTCTTGATTGGAATTGAATTTTCAAATAACACCACAGTTTCTTGACTGGGATCGGGGGATTGACTTGGCCATTTCAGGATATTTACATTTCAGGATATTTCACCAAGCCATTTCTTCATAGATTTTACAGTATGCTTAGGGTCATTATTTTGTTGGAAGATCCAATCAGGAGGAAATCCAGATTTTCAACCAAAATCATTAAAATATTTTGATATGCTGCGGCATTCATTCTACCATCTATTACTGATGTGTTGCCAGTACCTTTTGCTGAATAACATCCCCAAACCATGATTCTTCCACCACCAAATTTTATTGTTGGAACTATGTTCTTTTGTTTGAAGGCTTTGCTCTCTTTCCATCATACATGATTTCAAGAATTATGTCCAAACAACTCAATTTTGATTTCATCTGTCAAAATACTGTTTCTTTGTACAATTTGCAGTGTGCTTAGGATCATTATCTTGTTGGAAGATTCAATCAAGAGGAAGTTCAAGATTTTCAACTGAAATCATTAAATTTGCTTCCAAAATATTTTGATATGCTGTGGCATTCATTCTGCCATCTAATACTGCACATCTTGACGAGTAACCATTGGATTTTGTTTAATTCGACATATTAATTTCCTCAAAGATCTTGAAGAAATCTTCTGTCTTTCTTTGGTTTTCAACAGTTTTGTGTTTTTTATACCTTGCAATGAATGAACTAATGAATGAAATAATCGTAGTAATTGGAATATTCAGGTTGTCTAAGATTTTCCTGTAACTTTTACCTTCTTTCCAGAGCTTAACAAGCAGTTCTTTTTGTGAAATTGTCAATTCTTTACCTCTTGCCATGATGATAATCTTCTTGCACAAATATCAATTACAGAATATTCTGTTTGCATTTTTAGGCTAAAAATAACTACTGATAACATTATTGGAACATTCTAGAATATTCCACTTGAATATTCTAGAGTATTAAAGCAATATAAAAGTTTTAAAATCTGAAATTTGCATTGTACAAATACTTTTTTCACCCATTAAAATGAATAAATGGGATTTATTTCTATTAAATCAAATTTCTTCTGTTTTCTATGCATATTTAGTTATTGTGCATCTGTGTACAGTTAATTATAGCAAAAGTATGTTTATTCATTAGTTGGAAATACAATAAATTAAAAATTTGTATGCATATAAATATTTGTTTCCTCACGCTGTATATGCGTGTGTGTGTGTGTGTGTGTGTGTGTGGTTGTTTGCGTCTGTTATCAAAAAAATATTGGCATGTTATATCTATTAAGTTTGACCATCTATTTTTTTTTTTGAAATTGTGAATGATCCTTTGTAAGACAAGCTGCTGTAGATGTACAAAAATTTCCAAAATCTCTATAATTCCTCCATTTGAGTTTTTAACTCACATTTGTTACCTTCAGGAACAAGTAAAGCATATATATATTTGCAGTATATTTATATATAAATATCATGCAAATTGGGTGCTACCTTTATATTGCAAGATAAATGGATGCGTACTATTTTAACTGATTTTTTTAATATGTTTAGACATCACAATATGTGAAAACTAACTCAAAACATAATGCTTATATATATGTGTGTGTGTGTGTGTGTATTTTATTTTAAATTAAAGAAGAAACAGACAACTTTAAGGTTCCATTAGTTATAATTTATTTCACCAGAGATTTTATTTTTCTCTTGATCTTCAGACTTCACTTGCAAGGGTGAAAAATGAATTTAAAATTTACAAAATTTATGTATATATATGTTTATATGCAAATATATATATATATATATATATATATATATATATATTTACTATATTTTATATATAAATATAGTGCAAATATGTATATACATATATATTTTTATATATATATATATATATATATATAATGAAATAAATGTTTAGTCCATGGTACTCTCAGTATCATTCTGTAGAACCACATTTCTGTCACTACAAGTCTCTTCTTCATCTATGAAAAGACTGTCCACCATAGGAGGACTGATTTTATGTAACAAATCAGTATTCTTTTCATTGTTTCTAATGAATTTTTTCTGTTTTTTAATACTTTGCTTGACTTTTGTAAAGAAACTTTGGCTATCCGAATACATTTTTGGATTCTAGTATTGCACATTCCAGCCTCTGTTAAAATACTTCCCAGACATCTGTGTCCAGGAGGTTCTTTTTTTTGGTTTAGATTAGGAATTGCTCCAAAAGTAATGCCTAACCAATGACAGTGACAATCTGGATAAATGGCGTTTTAGTAATGGAACATATTATAGATGAAAACATGTTATATCCAATGTTGTCATGGTACTACCTGTATCTACTGTAGTTTCCCTTGATATAAATAAAAAGCATTTGGCTGTCGTTGTATCTAGGAAAATCACATCACCTATTTGTTGTATGCGGTCATCTGTAAACTGGGATTTCTTTTGGTCTTTGGATTTTAGTGTCGCACTTTCTGGCCTCTGTTAAAACACTTCCCTGATATCCATAACCAGGAGGATTTTTTTTGTTTAGATGCAAACCACTCAGAAATTAATGCCTAACAAATGTGTGTGTTAATATGGATTATAGCTGAAAATATTTCTCTATCCACCAGAGTTGGCACTGTCCTGGGCATGATGATAAACTACATCCAGCAGCAAGGCTCTGATCAGGAGATTTTGAGAAGCATGGAACCACGTCTTAATTGTTGTTGTTGTTCCCAGGTTCACATGTGGTGGTAGCACCTGTTAGGGTCCCAGTTATGGGCAAAAAGTTAACCCCCAAACTGGGATCAAAATTTAATGTATAAAAATAGATTTTTATAGTAAAAATGCCAGCCACACATTTTTGTAACGAAAAATGTATTACCAGTAATACATTTTTGGAAATACATAAATAAAACCTGATGTAAAACTGATTTCTTACAATGAATACATATTCTATTCATATAAATCTGTTATGGTCTGGTTCCTTGTACCATGGTGGTAGTCCAAGGTAGAACCAATAAAGAAGAACTCGAACACAGGTATGGAATAACACAGATATATTACAAACAGGAATATATACAGAGAAGTAGAAGTGTTAGTATGAACAATCAGGTTTAGTAGAGAGAACAATGTAGTCTCGACCAGTATCACTATTCCAATGTCTTGCAGTAATTGTCTGAACGCGACTCTGTTTCGGACTGCCTCTGACTCGACTCTTGACTCGACTTGAACTACTGACGATATTCAGTCACCCCACCACGAGGGTGTCATGTGGCACAAAGCCTTTTTAACGTGGGCTCTCCGAGCCCGTGGGTTCAGCCAAAAATATGCCCATTGAACCAGTATAAATGGGTTCAGGGTTGGTTTACCTCCCCGAAATAGAATCCGCCCTTCAGCATAGCCTCCTTCAGGTTCCTACCCACCCGAAGGCAGAGAGTTCAACCGATCTGTCATTCAACAACTTTAGCGACTGACGATATTCAGTCACCCCACCCCCTACTGGGGCAGCATGTGACACAAGGTCGGTTATTTATTGTGGGTTCTCCGAGCCTGTGGGCTCGGCCCAAAAATATGCCCATTGAATCCATATAAATGGGCTCAGGGTCGGTTTACCTCCCCGAAAGAGAATCCGCCCTTCAGCGTAGCCTCCTTCAGGATCCTCCCTGCCCGAAGGCAGAGAGTTCAACCGAACAGCTGGTCAAGAGTTGAGCGACTGACGATATTCAGTCACCCCCCCACCTACTGGGGCAGCATGTGATTCAAGGTTGGTTATTTATTGTGGGTTCTCCGAGCCTGTGGGCTCGACCCAAAAATATGCCCATTGAACCCATATAAACGGGCTCAGGGCTGGTTTACCTCACCGAAAGAGAAGCGTAGCTTCTTTCGGGTTCCTCTCTGCCCGAAGGCAGAGAGTTCAACCGAACAGTCGGTCAGAAAGTGAGCACTGACAATATTCAGTCACCCCCCCACGAGGGTGTCATGTGGCACAAGGCCTTTTTAACGTGGGCATTCCCGAGCCATTAGGCTCGGCCAAAAATAATTTGAACCCGTATAAACGGGTTCAGGGCGTTTAACCTCCCCCCAAGGAGACTCCGCCCTTGGCGTAGCCTCCTTCGGGTTCCTCCCGCCCGTAGGAAGAGAGTATAACCAAACAGTCGCTCAGAAAGTGAGCACTGACTCCCTGCCTACTCCTGAGGTGCAGTATTTATTAAGTATGGAATAGTCCATTATTATTATTATGGGTAAGATCCCATAACAAAATCTATCCTAAAAATCTTGTTGGCATTTGATATATGCTGTAAAACAAAATAAACCAAACCAGAGTTGGTTATTTGCATCTGTTCCACTTCAATGAAAATAAATAAGAAGCATTATTTTTTTTAGTTTTCCACATGTATCTATATTGCTTTCAAACAACGTTGTACCTGTTTACAAACCGCAAATGGATAGAAATTCTCATTAACCTCACATGCCTATATATTTATTAATTCGTAATGATTAACGATCTTTTGGCTTTTCAGTTCAGCTTGATGCAAAAGCCAGATGATCCAACACACTTTTTCTTCAAGGTAATTAACATTGAATTAATGCAAAATTATCATTGCACTTTTCCTTTCACTTTCTCTCAATCTACTTCTCTCTTTCTCTCTATTTGGCTTTCCCACTCACTCATTCCATTTCTTTCACTCAATCTTTCTCTCTATCTCTCTCTCTCTCTCTGTTGTTCTCTCTATATATTTCTTTCTCTCACTCTTACTTTTTATTTCTCTGCTCTTTTCTCTGCATTTCTCTCTCTCTCTCTCTCACTCTTTCTTTCTGTCTTGTTCTTCATTTCTCTCAATCTCTGTGTTGTTCTCTTTTGATTTCTCTCTCTCTCTCTCTCTCTCTCTCTCTCACTTTTGCTTTTTCTCTGTCTATTTATCTCTTGCTGTGTTCTTTTCTCTGTAGTCCCTTATTTTATTTTAATTATCACTTTCTCTCTCTCACTGCTGTTTCTCTCTTTTTATTTTTCTCACTCTCTCTATTTCTCTATCTCTCTCTCGCTTTCACTCACTCTATTTCTTTATCTGTCTCTGTTGTTCTCTCTCTCACTTTTTATTTTTTCTCACTCTGTCTATTTCTCTCTCTATCTCTCTCTTGCTCTCTCTCTCTCGTTTTCACTCTCTCTACTTCTTTCTCTGTGTGTGTTTTTTCACTCTCTCTATTTCTCTCTATATTTCACTTACACTCTCTCTCACTTTCACTCTCTCTATTTCTTTCTCTGTCTGTTGTTTCCTCTCCCTCTTTTTATTTTTCTCACTCTCTCTATTTCTCTCTGTCTCTCTCTTGCACTCACTCTCTCTCGCTATTGCTCTCTCTACTTCTTTCTCTGTCTTTTGTTTTCTCACTATTTCTCTCTATATCCCACTTGCTCCTCTCTCTCTCATGTTTACTCTCTCTTACTCTGTACGTTTTTCTCTCTCTCTCTCTTTCAATCTCTACTTAATTATGACCTCAAAATTTGTAATTAATTTCTATTTGCGCATTTCATTTCCAAAATTCTCCTCTGCATTTGTGACTCAATAACACACAAAAAATAAAAAATATAAAAGGAAATTTCCTAAACCCAGAAATCATTACCTGCTTCCCAGGAATCTTTTATCCTTTCAAAACACGATTTCCTTTCTGTGGAAAATATTTTTAATTTTTTGCCTATAACTTGCTAATTCAAATGAACTTTTAGCTTTAGGCCTTAAAGTTATGAACTTTGAGCAAAATGCAACCAAAACATTAAAGTAAATAATCAACAAGCAAATAAATTAATGTATCAAAAAGTTAGGAATTATTGAACCAATTTAAAAATAAAATTACGTTGTGTTTTCAAATGACCAAATAACATAGTTTTAATTATTGTGTAACCTGTTTTCATCTTGATAAATCATTGCCTAGATTAAAAAACTGTAAATTAATATATGAGATTGTGAAATCTCCTCATATATATATATATATATATATATATATATATATATATAATAAAAATCTATCAGATTAATAAATAAAAAATCCCTCCCTTTTCTTAATAAATATTAAGAATGAGCATATATATATATATATATATATATATATTTATATATATATATATTTTATTTAGATTTCTTATTTATTAATATTAAGCATGAGCATATATATGTATATATATATATATATATATATATATATATATATATATATATATATATTTTTTATTTAGATTTTTATTTGTTAATAATAAAAATGAATATATATATATATATATATATATATATATATATATATATATATATATATATATATATGCTCATTCTTAATATTTATTAAGAAAAGGGAGAGGTTTTTAGTTATTAAACATTATTTTTAGTGGATACTCATATCTGCATAGATGCTCCATCTATTTATTATACAGTAATTTATTTATTTTCATCTAGCAGCCAAAATGTTTGAGAAATCTTATTAAAATAATACACACTCTCCAGCAGGATATAAACATACATTCTCTGGGAGGAAACTGTTATTAGATCTAATATGCTTTGATCTCTTAGCTAGAGAGTGCCTGTAAAAGCAGATTTTTCACTGACTCTTGAAGTAAACATGTCTACTCAGTTTTGTATCCTGCCTGAGAGTGCACATTTTTCTCTAATAAGATTTCTCAAATAATCAGACCAGTAGATGAAAATAAATATATATATACTGTTTAATAAATAACAGAGCATCTACCCAATTATGAATAGCCACTAAAAATAACATATAATAAATAATATATAAATAATATATAAGTATATAGATACATACATACATACATATATATATATATATATATATATATATAATTATTTATTTAAAAATTATAACATAAATATGTTATAAAATCACTACAAAAATTGTCATTTTGTTTCAACACCTCTTATCAAGTGATGATGTTGAATGTAAAATAATTGGTTTTAAAAGTTTCAAATTAATTAACGATCCTTCGTAAGGGGAAAACGCTGTTACAAAAGCTAGAATGACCAATCAAAACACAAGTATAGGAAAATTCAAAAAACTTGACAACGAAGTAAGGTTATAATAGCTATTTAAGAGCTTTAAAGTTGGGGTTATATTAAACAAGAATTTATTCTAACCAATCATATACTTGGGTATATATATATATATATATATATATATAATATGTTTTTTAAAGAAATGCAAGGTTCCTCAAAGCTTTTTGCCTGTAGTGTATATATATATATATATATATATATATATATATATATATATATATATTATTACGAACTTGTAGCATATAGATGAACCACGGGTTCTAAAAAAAAAAGGAAAACGTGGTTTCTTTTCTCGGTCTTCACTCAGAAATGGAAGCGACACAAGGGAATCAACGAAGAACAGACACAAGACGACGGATTTCAAAATAAAACATTTATTTATAAATATATATATAACAGAGTAAAGAAAGAAAAGAAAGAACATTCATTTAACAAAGGGGGAGGACATCATTAAAGAATAGAAGGCGTGAGCGAATACATACATATATGGAAACAGATCAAGCCAAAAGAACCAACTTATCTTGCAGTCGGGTTGGTATCTTCACATAAAGTTTTGATTCGCCGAAGCGAGAGTTCTGATGATAAAACAGTATCTTGGCCGGCCGACAATGTTCCTGGATTCTTCTTCTTTTCGCGAGTGTTTGTGGGTCCCCAGCATTTCATACAGGCATTTGGTTGGGCTGATCAGTCCATAGCAGCCCTTTCACTCCCAGTCGACAGACTTTGCTGTCTTCCTCATCTCAGTGGGCGGTCTGACGATTTTTGCCCAGCGACATTCAACTACCGCTGGTCAGAGGGAAACTGAAGAATCCTTTTTTTGGTTTTCGCTGTCCCCAAAGACAGTCACGTGGGTTCCCTTCGTCCTTGACCGGGTACGCAGGAGGATAGGGCGCAAAATCACGCAGTGCTTGTGTGATGGCCAAAAGTTCAACACATGCTCCGTACGTCCCGATCACGTGAATCGCAGCAGGAGACCCTGATGGTGCCTGGAATTCACTCATGGTCAAACGCAAAATCTTGGAACCAGGTCATCCTCGCGTCGGGTCACTTCGAAGTTCACGGGCCCTTGGCTTGTGGGTGGAGGAGAGGATAAGGAGAGAAAGAATGTGGGAAAAGAAAGGAAGGATATGGCTGATCATAGAATATATTGGCTCGCAAGTCGGAAGCATTGGATTAAATTTCTGTTTTTATTTATTTATTTATTTTTCTTTTATATCTAACTAGTTTTCTCTTTATTTAAGATTTTACTTTAGCCTAACGCCTATATGGTTAATGAAATCGTGGCTACATGACAATATATATATATATATATATATATATATATATATATAATAAATGAGAGAAAGAACAGATGGAGTAAAAATCCACCCTTAGTAAGAGATTATAATAAAAACATTTTGAAATCACTTCACAAAAGTTTTCATGTTTCAATACAATGATTGTACTGTAAGTGGTGGTAAGTAACTGGTAATTAAAATGATTTTTATGGAAATTTAGAAACAAGAAAGTTAAAGTGGGGGGACATGTCCCCCCACTTTAACTTTCAGAAAAGAGGTAACACTCTCGGAAAAAAATTGGATGCCTCGGAATTCATGTCTTAATAAAGAAAATGTACCTTTTGGCATTGTTTGAATCTATGTTCCCTGTCCAGAGAAAACCACCATCTGGCCCAGCCAGAAGTAACTTTGGAATAGATGTAAATTTACAGTTTCAAAACAGGGATGTCTTCTCAAACCCATGTAAGCACTAAATATAATGTTTACATTAATGAGAATAAGTATTGAGCTAACTTAAATCTTACTATGTTGTACCATTTTTGCTGTCTGATTCTAACAAGGAAATACTAGTTTACTCATACTATCAAAAGTGATAACATGAATTTTTATAATCATTATTGTTGTTGTAATCTATTCTTTCTTTCAATTATGTACAAATACCTTCACCGTAACTATTTGTTGAATAGTATGCATGTAACTAAAAAAATCATTGTTATTCTCAAAAAATTGTTAATGCAATATTCACTCACCAAAATAAAAAAAAATACTCTTATAATCCAAAATAAGTTTTGTCATTAAATAACCAACAAATGATTAATAACTTTCTATATTTATGAGATAAGGTATTGTAATAATTTACACTATTAACATTGTTCAGACTGTTGTTCTCATCATTATTGTCATATTCACATTTTAGCCATTGTACGCTCTGGCCTATAAAAGGCTTGGTTCAAAGTATATCACTGGAAGAAAGCCGGAGTATACAACAGCCATAATGTCATGAATATGACAATGATGAGGTCAACAGTCCAAACAATGTAAATAGTGTAAATAAATGATTGATTAATAAGGTGTAAAAACAAAATAACAAAATTAAACAGGGAGTTTTTGTCTCCTCAATTATTTTTACCTATCATCACCATGATGATGATGATGACAATGATCCTCATTAGCAACAACTGCAGACAGCAGTATCAACATTTCAAGGACATTATTATCAGTAATCACCATCATTATCAATAACAACAACCATTAAATGTGCTGCTACAACTTCTTATATGTTCCATGTCCATTCAGGATGTTGTCAATCATGGCTCTCCACAACAACTAGCAGTTCTGTCTTCATGATTTCTATAAAATAATTTCCATTGTATCTGTAATATTTTTCATTTTCATTTCATTTTTTTTTCAGTAACTTCCTTATCTATTTTCAAATATTTGCTTTCTAATTTTATTTTAAATTTATAATCATAAGCATTATCAATATATTTTAATGATGAATTTACATTTTAAATTCATTTATAATTTATTTTATGTCTTAATTTTGATAAGAGCTTTTTCATCATTTTCTCTCTTTTATTTTCCTCTATTATTATTATTTATTTATTCCTTTCATATTCCTATTTTATATTTGCTTTTCATCATTTGTCAAGGTGTATTTCTTTTTTGATATCAAAATATGAGGATACACAGAATAGTATAAATTCTGTTTATTATTTGTTTGTATCACTTAAGATGTATGCCCTGTAAATATGAATCCAATGAATTCTGATTAATGTATATATATACATTGTCCAGGGAAAGAATTTTAATTGAAATTGTTGAATTTCCTTTGGAAACTGACTCCTTCCTTTTATCTTTTCTACTCGAATAAAAAAAAGATGAAAGAATCCATTACATTGCTGAGACATATTCAACTAATATTTTTTTTTTAATTTCTTATTTTACATGATAATAATTTTGTTTCATGATTTTTAATTTTGTTGTCAATTATAATTTGAAAAACAAATTTCTATTAAAAAAACCCTCACATTATTTGATACACATTAAAGGTTTATTATGCTAAGATAAAAAATTATTTTGATCAAATCATTTGAAGTAAATTAGTTCTATGTCATAACCTAAATAATTGCAATTTTAATTAACTTATTTTTACTTCCTTTCTGCACTTTTTATTTTTGTATGATTTTGGTTTTATGTTTACAATAATTGCAAAAAAAAAACATTTAAGAGACTTTCTTCGTCTTAATGATTTTAAAAATATCTATTGATATCATTCTTCAACATTTTAATAGTGATAGAAACTCCAGCTTCCAGCAAGTATTAGTGACTCTCTGGCTTTGACAATCAGCCTAGGAGAAAGTCAACTTTGAATTCAAAATCAGTTGGACAGGGGGCTTACAAATACCATCACAACACCTAGCATGTTATGGTGAGACTTTGGCCTTATACTTCAAAGAGAAGTTTACAAGACATATATATATATATATATATATATATATATATATATGTATGTATGTATGTATGTATATATATATATATATATATATATATATATATATATATATATATATATATATATATGTGCGTGTGTGCATATGTGTGTGTGCATTTATATATAAACAGAGAATACATACATATCATAAAGAGAGCTTTTATTTAAATATTTTTATCTATAAAGATAATGTATAAACAGAAAATATATTAAAATAATTGTCAGACATATTCCATTTCATAATATATATATATATATATATATATATATATATATATATATATATATATGTATGTATGTATGTATGTATGTCTATATATATATATATATATATATATATATATATACACACACACACACACACACATACATACATATATACATATGTGAGATGAAGTTTTATGTACATTATTTACATTATTCGGACTATTGTCCTCATCTTTGCCACCATATTTATCACAACATTTCGGCCGTTGTATGCTCCAGCCTTCTTCAGGTGGTTGGAATGTCGAACTGAACCCTTTATTTCGCTCGCTGGGGTAAACTGTTCTAGTCCCACATGCCATATTTTGATGGATGCCAGTTATCAGTTATCTTCTGTTAATTTCCCTCCGAAAGTTCTTCACTGCCTTAACCGGGTATTGAACTCACACTCTTTGGGTCCTGTCACTGGATCTAACCAACGTCTTTATCCACTGTACAGCAGCTGAAACATTGTGATAAATATGGCGACAAAGATGAGGATAATAGTCCGAATAATGTAAATAATGTATATGTATATGTATATATTTTCTGTAGTTCATTGCCAACAGCAAGCAGATATATTTCTCCTCCCGATGATGGCCATTTCGGTCGAAACTAGTCGAGGAATCTAAATGGAATAATAATAATAAAAAAACGAAAGAATATTAATCTACAACCCAGTGTGTCTAATGATTTTAATTTTTTAATCTTTTATTTTCTTATTGTTCAAAATATATATATATATATATATATATGTGTGTGTGTGTGTGTGTGTATGTGTGTGTGTGTGTGTGTGTATATATATGTATATGAATATTATGAAATGGACTGTGTCTGTCAATTATTTTAATATATTTTCCGTTTATACATTATCTTTATAGATACAAATATTTAAATAAATGCTCTGTTTATATGTTTTTTGTATCCTCTAGAACCCAGTAGAAGTTTCCAGAGACTTCTAGAAAGTTCCATTCTATTATTATGAAATCTAAAGAGTTTGGTGAATGGGAGCTTTTCATAAGGTAAAAAGGGCATCTAGTAGCTCCAGATTTAAGTCATCATTTTAAGCTAGGTTTTGTATTTTATAGTGTAAGTGTAAAGGGGTAGAACAAAATGGCGCCTCATAACAATATATATATGTGTGTATGTGCGTAAAATTAATGTTGGACAGCAACCTTTCTTTCAAATATATTTCATTAAATATGATGGAGAAGGAAAATTTTATTAAATTTATTTAGTTTTTGCAGTGTTCTTATTTCTTCCATTTTGTGGGAGTGAGGGAGAACAAAAGCTGTTCATATTGCCCATTGAACTGAGTGAACTCAGCCACATCCTTAACCCTTTTCAAGGAGTTTTTGTTTTCATGTTCTTAGTTTCTTTTCCTGTTTTGACTGTTTGAGATATATTATTTGTGTTTTTATGAATACTAGTAAGAGCATTTATTCCAAGTCTTTGTATGTTGGGAAATGCTGGAATTCAAGTCAGTGAGCTTTTATTTTTAAAGAACTTTCAACACACTGCTCCCATTGTTAAACAAGGTGAGGTTGATAGTTGGGGAGAGATGTTTGATGTACAGGCCCTCTCTTATAGCAAGAGCTTTTCATAACCACACAAATAATACATCTTTTTTTTTTTTTTTTTTTTAAGCATTTCACCCCAAGCAAGGCGGGAAGCCACTAGGATGCAAGGGGTTACAGAAAATAGGAAGATCAGATAGGAGTGATAGAAGAAAGGATGAGGGTAGTAGATAGATTAGGGCAACTGGAGATGTAGATTGACATTACACTTGAATAGCTGGAGATTATAACTCACAGGGAAACAGGAGAAGGGAAGAGAGTTCCACAGGCGAGAGGTGCGAGACATGAAGCTATCAGTCAAAACATTAAATATATATATATTTTGCTTTCTTTTTCTGCAATAGTTTTCAGTAATCCATTGTTTTGTTTTTTTTTTATCCTGTTTCAGCATGCCTCCAAGATGGGTTGAGCCAGCTCTGGTTAATGACTAGTCATTACAGCATTTCATGGAAATGTTTTACAATAGGAACCTCTATCATGTCACACATTCTGTACCAAACTGTTTTTGAAAAAGGGCTTTCCCTTTAACTTCTCAAGTTTTCAATTGGGAGTTGTTGTTCTTCTAGATTGGTTGCCAACCAGAGTCTCATTTGCTCTGTATTTAACCCATAGCTGAAACAAAAAGAGATGAACTCGTGGAAGATTTAAAGGTTAAACGGAAAATTTGGCCTGATGACAATATTCTACTTGTCCAAAAAGAAAACGAAAAGAAAAAAGCTGTTAAATTTCAAATCATCTGCTATATATCTCGAGATTCTTGACAAAATACAAAATAAGAATGTGTAAAGTAATTGGTCCTAACTTGGAAAATGGGGATAAGTGTAAGCAGAAAGTGTGTGTTTCTTTGTGTGTGTGCATGTGTGTGTATATGTCTCGGGTGATCGTGGTGGTGGGGGGGTTGAATCAAATCTGTACTTACTACTTCAAGCCAAGCCCACCACCATATTCCTTACAGTTATTGAACATATACAATCCATCCAATCATTACAAAGTCTGTCTCATAGCATAAATATTATGAACCTACTGATGAGGAAATTAAGTAAACTATTAAAAAAAATAAGGAATAATAAAGCACCACTTGATACTGAAGCTGAACTTTTAAAAATAGTTTACTTTCCCCACAAATTCAAGTTTCTTTATTTTATGAAAGAAATCCAGATTCAGAAATGCATCCCTAAAAAGTGGGGTTTATAATGTATTAATGTATTATGGAAAGAAAAAGGTAGCCTTCAAAACCCTAATACATACATACCGAAAGTATTAATGAACTTGATATTAACTAAGCAAGTTGTCATTGTTTTAAGTCAACTACTCATGACCCAGTTTGGTTTTCTTAATAGTAAGGGATGCAATGATAGCATATATGTCACCAAAGAACTCCAAGAAATTGCTTACCTTTCTAATAAAAAACTGTATACCTGATTTGTTGACCTTACCATAGTATACAATCACATCAAGAGAGACTTCTCATACATTCAAAACTGCCTTTCAAGCTCTGAATTCACTGAATGCATCAATCTAACTTAATCGGTCCACAAAGTCTTACATATCTGGCAAGGACCCCAATATGGAACCTCATTAGGAGTACAAAGAAGGAGAGAATGAGAGTCCCAGTTTATTTAATCTTTTCCTAGACAATGCCCTGAACATTTTCAAACACAGATGTGAAAATGGACACTGAATATTTAAGCATTCTATGCAACATCCCAACTGAATCTACCAATAGAAGACAATGATCCTGCTTTCCCTTTTGAGATCAATATACAGATAATGAATGCCGTTATGCCAATGACATAGGTTTTTATAGTTGGGATAAGAATGATCTTGAACAGAAAATCAACATCCCCACTAAGTATTCCAAGAAATAGGACTCAAGATAAACCATTCCAAAACAGAAAGTGGATCTGGAAGCGGAACGGAAACAGTGATGGTGCATACCTTGAATCCATCATAAGAATTCAGGATATAGAATAAGTAAATACTGTTGTTTATGATGACGGTCGTCTTCGAGTATAGAATCCAGAGGTTAGCAGTGAATATTTCAAAGACAGTAGGAAAGCGTTGTTCAGGTTAGCAGTGGATATTTTGATAAAAGTAGCAGAGCGTAGTTCGTCCTTCTGTTTCTCTTCACCTGACAAGCTGGCACTGGACATTCGGGTAGAGTAGACAAAATGGCCGCCTTTATACATGACGGATTGAATGTTCTACGTCTTCTGATTGGTTAACCTTTTATTGGTGGACTATAAAGTGAGTCAAGTCATTTGGGCTAACTCACTAGTACATACATATACACAAAAAACTGCAACTAATACTAAATACTTCAAATACTTCAGCATATGGATCAGTTATAACAAATTAAATATAGGAGATAAGGAAACAAAATAGGCTGTGCTAGAGATAGCTTGGGCCAACATCGTAAATTTCTACAAAATATTAACCTGAAAGCTTGAGTCATATGCTGAAATAGTCTCGTTAAAATGAAACTTGCATATGGATATCATGCAATAGTGCAAAACCCCTTCAGAAATATCTAAATTGACTGTCAGCTGTATACAACTGATTTCTCAGATCAATGGTTAAAATCATTTTGAATGAGTGGAGCGTATTCTCCTTTAAACTTTGTGGACTGGATGGAGCTACAGAATACCAAACAAAGAACTGTACCAAATAACAGAAACTACATCACTTGGTGACTTTCAACAGCTGCAACAACTAAAAGGAATATCACATGTAACTTGAAGAGAAAACATAATCAAGACGTGAACACTATTTCAAATAAAAGCTCAGGAAGGAAATGTCCATCAATACTAGAAAGAGCAATAACATCTACCCTATTTTCCTGAAAAATTGTTTTAAGAGAAATATTTTATTTCAAGAGTGATAGGGAAAGGCAAGTGAGCCACCTACCTGTTGAACTTGTGTGAATGAATGGCAGAATGGAGGTTGAAGGTTTGTCAAAGTGAGAAAGTTTTGGGGAGCCATGATCACCCATACAAGGATGCAGCACATAGAAGAAGAATACCACCATGACACATTAGCATTTCTTTTTTCCTCACTGCCTGTCATGGATTTTTCTACTGTCTCCAGTAGGATAACTGACAACATTAGAAATCCCAAGGAGAAAAGCAATTTCTGAATTATTCTCTTTTGCTATCATTCATCATTACTTATTATATCAGGTTATCAATCAAAATTATGGACCTTCAGCCATGTTTGGCATGGCACAATTAAACCACTACTTTGCTTGAGTTTAGGAAATAATTTTATAAAAAATTATAAATCATTTAAGCAATAAATTATAAAATACTTCTCTATTTTGATTAATTCACAGAATTTTTATTCTATTTTATACTTATTCATGATTTAAGTTGTTTTTAATTTCATATATGTTTTTTTTTTCGTTATATTCATTATTAATAAGCATTTCATTTACTTTATTTTCAG
>CAHIKZ030003615.1:1027500-1057500 GCA_903632075.3 Acanthosepion pharaonis | reverse complement strand
CATTTATAAATATATATATATGTATACACACACACACACACACACACACATATATATGTATGTATGTATGTATGACACCTGTCTACTCATGTAGATAGATAGATAGATAGATAGATATGTGCCATTATACTTGTTCTTATATTTTATAAATATATCAATATATGAGAAAGCAGCCAGATTTTCAAAGGATGATTCTTTGAATGTTATTGCATTAATGAAACATTACTGCAAGAGTAAATTATTGCTATATACTTTGATTCTATAGATTCAGCAGTGAAGTCAACATCTACATACAGACTTTCTCAAAGATAAGTACAAACTTTTTTTCTGACAATTCCATTGTTGCAGAGATCAATGGGAGACTATTCATCATCTTCATTGGTTCGAACAACAAAGGTAAAATGTTTTCCTTGCATTTTTTTCTGTTCTTTTCTTTTCTCACTGAATGGATGAAAATCAAGGGTCGGTTGAAAAAGTAACAGTTTAGCTGAAAGGTGATGTTTCAACACTGGGAGTATAGTTAACTTGCTTGGGATAAATTGGCGGGATATGTTATGGTAGATATGTGCAGTGAGTCATGACATGTCAAAACGTTTGGAGAAAACATAATCTACAGCCACAGGATTTCGAAATCAGGACATTTTTGAAAGTGGCAATGAAAAATGTCCATGGCTCAATAGGAAATTTGAATTTCTCATGAAGAATGGAATATCTATCGTAAAAAAAGTTTATTTCAGCTCCAGTTTTGATGATGTTAAGCAGGCTATGAATCAAAAAGTATTTTTTACTTATACTTTTTATTCAAGGACAAACTGAATGCTTGTTGGCATCAATAGGTTTATCCAGAAGGATATGAAGTTTGCAGTCAAACATGTTTTGCTTTTTCTTGTTTTTGTTTTAATCAGTTCAGCTACTGACGCCGCTTGGGAATGAAAGAAAATGAAAAGACTTTAAAAGAAACATGAAACCCAATTCTATGTAGGGATAAGCATCTGATTCTGTTCAAGAGTCCCTGAGAAGGACAATGAACTAGATAAAAGGTGAACCTATCAACTCCTATTGAGGAGAAAAAATAAAATCTCTATCTATAAAAGGCTGGATATGTGTGTGTGTGTGTGTGTGTGTGTGTGTGTGTGTGTGTGTGTGTGTGTGTGTAACAAATGCACGGCCGCAATTTTTGACGAATTTGCACCAAAATTTACATGCACATGCTCCAAGTTAGCGGGAAGGCCAAGACCAACTTTGCATTTTCCAACTCCCATCGATAGTGGAAATAATCAATTTTTTCATGCTTCTACTGCAGTTTTCATGTAGTTTGCGGCCATTTTCTACTGCCCAGAGTGAGAGCCTATAGCTGGCTGCAATGAATAGGCAGGAAGATTCTATTGGCCAGTGTGAGAGCCAACAGCTGACTGACACGAATGTCAACTAGCATGCTAGCATGCAAAAAAAAATCAATAGCTGCATTCATCACAAGTGGGAAAATTTTAATCTGCATAGCACTTTACTCCAATTGGCTCATTCGCTTGCTTAAACTCAACGTTGATTCTGATTCTGCAGTACTGGGTTGTGTGTGAAAAAGTATTTGTTGTTAACATTCTTTTTTCATTTGGTTTTTCCAGTTACAAGTCCTTTTTTAAAGCTGATCGTTTTGTGTTCATTTTGTCTAGTTCTTTTTTCGTAACAGATTTAATGTTTAGTATAGAGCTTAGAAAAAATTTGCAGTGTGAGATAGGCAAGAAGTAAGGCATGTAGCAACATCAAGACGGCAAAGGGCACTCCTTTAAAGGCAAGGAAGGGCAAAAATATTTTAAGTCAAGTGATAGCGACTACTGTATGAGTCATATGATTTTTGAATCAAGCACGGACAAGACTGGGTCATGCTGCTAGTAAAAAATAAATATTTAGTAACTAAAATTTCAGTGTTTAGACAGAAACATTATAAGTATAGAGTTCAAGTAGCATTTAGAAGGAACCAAAAACCTAATCTTAAACAGGAAACAAGGGATAAACCTCTACTCCTGTTCAAAAGTCTTGGGAGGAGTGTGAACCAGATGATAGGCAAACCTATCTTCTTCTATTTAGCTGAAATTTCCCTTCTACAATGTTTGGTCCATGTGATTAATACCCCTCAGTGAATTAAGTGCATTGAAATGGAAATAGGCCATATTAAAAAATACATTTTTTGTGTAAAATAAATATTTTTTCCTTTATTAAACAAAAACTTTATCAATTTACTTCTGTCAAACTCTTCTCTTTGTTGACACAAAAGAAAAAGACATTTATTCAGTCTGCATATGTTGTACTGCTGTTGTCACTGCTCCCTTCCATCTTTCAAATGTGGGGATCTTTAGGGTAGAAAAGAGTAATCTCTTACCAGTTCTTTTTGTATTGGTGATGCTGAGATTACCCCATCTCTCTTCTCACAAATTTAAAGAGGCAAGACCTAGAAGGCAGCAGGTGGTTTGAATTCTGAGTTTTCCTTCTTCTAGACTGGTTGCCAATCAAGGCTATATGAACCAATCAGACCTGCTATTTACTCATAGCTGGAGGTAAGAGATGAATTCATACTTTTCCTGGGGGTATTTGCATGTAAGTGAATGCAATGAACTCAACTGGAATTTGAACTCAGCTCTTCTATTCCTCACTCTCAGTGGCTATTACTACACCGTGCCTCCTACATACACACGCACACACACACAAAACACACACATACAAACACACACACACGTGTGTGTGTGTCTGTGTCAATACATATTCTTAAAGACAAATACTATTAAAAATGGTAAACATTTTGGGTTGATTAATTTTAATGATCAACTTAAGAAAATACAAGAAATATGGTCCAAGCTTTCAACTTAAATCATCATATTTTTATTTCAGCAGAAATTTTAGACAGGATTTAAGTGTATTGTAGTTGAACATTAGCTTGCTTTTTTATGCTAAAATCATTTAATTATTAATGTGTTGTTCAATGGCACATATTTCTTGTACTTTCCTTCCTAAATGAACTGCTTCAAGAATTTCTTCCTTGTCTGAGAATTATTATTCGTAATTTGGAAAAGTTAATCATTAAAATTAATCACCACAAAATATATATATATATATATATATATATATATACATACATGTATATACATGTATATATTTATGTGTGTGTATATATATATATATATATATATATATATATATATATATATATATATATATATATATAATAAATAAATAAAAAGAAAAGAACAGCAAGATATATAATCCGGTGTTCTTATAGATATTTTTATTTTTACAAAATAGTGCTCAATGTAAATTTACAGAGCATTAATATTATAAATTAATTGATTTAAAATATTTTTTTTTCGTTACACAGTTCTAACCATGTTTCAAAAATGGAAGCTAAAAGCTTAGAATTTAATTTTGTAATTAAATTAAAGACATTAGTTCCATTTCATCCTCAAGCGAATTTTGGAGTAACTTATTTTTTAAATTTACTGGGTTTTAAAAGCACGGCAAAAATCATAATTTACAGTTTCCAAGGATACAGAGAAATCCATTCATCCAGACAAGGTGTGGTTGCGTGTTCATTTTATTAACTTTTGTTGTATCAATTATTTTCAAACGTAACTAATAATTGATACAACAAAAGTTAATAAAATAATTTCCTTACGTTCCAAATAATAACATATTTCTCATAGAATTTTTTTCGGATTACATCTCTATTTTTCGTTGTCCTCTTATTACTGAGAAGTGAAAACAAGAACAAAATCTACTTCCATACCTGATGATGTCTGTAAGAACAGACAAAGCATAAAAAATTAAAAAGACCTTATGCAACTGGAATTTATAAACGGGGTCATATCATTCATGTACAGGTTCGGGTTGATGTATCTTATTTATATAGTTTGCTACGATGTATTCTCACCATTTAAATCATTAACCTCTATATTTGTTTTTTGTATGAATGATTCATGAATTTATATATATATATATATATATATATATATATATATATATATATATATATATATATATATATATATATATATATATATATATATATATATATATATATATTGAAAAAAATTGCAGTTTGTCCTGAGAAGAATTTTCTTCAAACTAATTATGGTTTTCTTGATGAAACATGCTACCAGTTTGTTTTTCTATTTTGATATTCAATTACCTAGTATTTGCCTAGGATTATATATATATATATATATATATATACACCTACACATTTTATATTTCTGAAAATATTATTCTGGAATCTGGGTATGAAAAAGTGACCAGCAAAATTATTGTTTCTGATATTAAGTGTTCGCATATAAGCCACAAGGTGATTTTGAGCCATTTTCTTACATGCACACACACATACACAGACACACACACACACATATATACATATACATATATATATTTAATTAAGTAATTCATCAAGTCTGAAAGAAATCTCAACAGAATGCAGAAAACACTGGACAGCCATTTCGTCCGATATTTTGGACTCATCTGCAGTGCACATCCACTACCAAGAATTGAAACTCTGACAGTTACGTTATCATGCAAACGTCATACCAACTTTTCCAACAGGCCTCGGTGACGAAGAAGTATCAAATCAGACTTGATATAGTGCCACTCACTCATATATTCCATGGTTGAACTCATCCAAGTCCCTTTACCCAGAGGACTGTGCCCACCACAAGCCACGACTACTATCCACAAGCTGTTCCATCAAGAGCATTAGAAGCCGGTTCAAGCAATGATATACAAGTGATAGAAATTATTAGGAGGATTTGATAATTATAATTAAGTAATTCATCAAGTTTGAAAGAAACCTCAACAGACAGAATTTTGTGTTGACCAAAGAACAAATGGTGTTTCAGTACTATAGTAAACATTCTAAAGTACTATTGTAAACATTCTAAAGGTTGATGAAAAGTAAACATATTCTTAATTCCTGTTTAAGTGATGTTGTAAAAATATAATAAAAAACTGTGAGTACCTTGTTAGTCTTGTTTAATATTTAAATGTAATAACGAGTGACTGCTGCCCAAATTCCAAATAAATATAGACACTGGTGGAGAAAATTTTTTGTTTAACTCCATAAAATGATTACACCTTTTATTTTATTAAGAAGTTAAGATTGTTTATCAGTATGCTTTTATCAGTAGTGTCTGTGAACCTTGAGGATTGGAAAATAATTGGTTGTGTTTAATGTAACAGAAGATATTCTGCTTTAATCTGAAAAAAGACCATACAAAACTATTGGACTAATGAAAGATCTGAGATGATAGAGTTATGATAATATGCAAATTTCTGAGTAGGAATTGTTCCATTTTATTAATATCAGTGTAAGTTACATTGGCTAGTCAACATTATTACACTAAAATTGTTAAAATTTCTACTAAAATGACTAAAACAATGATGAAAGTTAAAACTTGGAAGAAGAATCAATAAGATATTTCCAAATGGTTAGGAATTTCAAGAAAAAAGAGTTCAAAACATCCAAAAGATTTTTTTTACTACTACTGGAAGTCATTTAAGGGCAAAGAAAAACAAAAGACTACAAAGGTTAAGTAAATAAGATGAAAGTAAGATTGTGAGAGTCCTGGTAGACAATTCAATATCAACAGCCAGACAAGTGTTCATGCAAATGAGAGGTGACTCTCTTAATAGTGAGGTT
This sequence comes from Acanthosepion pharaonis, assembly GCA_903632075.3. Classification (NCBI taxonomy): domain Eukaryota; kingdom Metazoa; phylum Mollusca; class Cephalopoda; order Sepiida; family Sepiidae; genus Acanthosepion; species Acanthosepion pharaonis. Next base: position 1,051,826 of record CAHIKZ030003615.1, on the reverse strand, counting down.
TCATTTGATAGATTACACAGAATATTGTAAAAAAAAACAACTTAAACAGGAAGATACCAGCAAAAATCATCATTAACTAAAAAACATCAGAATAGAATACTAAAGTGGTCAAAAGAACCTAGAAAGTGGGTAAGGTAAATTTTAGTGATGAATACAAAATATAGTTATATTTTAGTCCAAGAGAATATTTAAGAAGACCAGTGGGAGAAAGAAACAATGCAAGATGCACAACAAAGATGGTAAAATTTAGTTGTTGATATTTTTCATGGTTGCATAAAAAGCACTGGTAGAAAAAAATTTATAAAACTTGATGGAAACTGTTATAATGCTTTATCAACTTATAGTTTGGGTTAATAATATTCCAATGGAAAACACTGGAACATAAGATTAGTGGAAGAACTGTTATATATATTTATATTACAATACTATCGAATATTGTAGTTAGTGTGACTCTCTTTGCAATGACTGTGCAACTCCTTTGTGTCCCACTTGCGACTACAGCCATATTGAATGGAGGCATTTATTCAAGTCAAAGCCAACTCCATACTTTGACCTGTTCTACTTTCTGTAATAATAAATATCACTTATTTTAAATAAAGAATCTATTTTTAACTTAGGAAGAGAGCTGAAAGGTAAAAGTTTTTGCTCGTGGCTTTGTGTTTTTGCATGGCCTTTTTTCAGCATCACTATGCTTAAGATGCACTATCAACCACTACATATCATTAACAAAAATGTAATAACTTGTTCACTGGCCCTCAAAGATCTTAAAATATATCAAGAAAAGCAGATTGCTAAACACTCTCAATTTGGAGGTAAAATTTTTAAAAAATAACTAATTTAGCTTAAAAAAACTGTTTCCAATGAATAATTAGGAAATATTCCACAAGTTTTTTTATCTAACTTTTAAATGTGTTTTTTTATAATCTCTTGGTAAAAACAAGGAAATATTAACTAAGCTACAATTTCTTAGTGAAGCAAGTATTATTTTAATATTTCCACTTTTGCTAGTTTTATTGATTAAAATTTTTGCATAGTCAACTATAAGTCAAATGTAAGAAATTTATATATTGTAGTCTTGTAATTTCTGAATTTATAAATTTATTTTTATATTTAAACAGTTTTAAAGTAACTGAAATTCATTTTGTAAAATATGTTTACAATTTACTTCCTTTGTATATATTCTGGTAGGATTATGCCCAGGCTATTGGGTGAGGTATTTTTACTCCTAAAAGTTTGGTTTTGTTAATTTCCATGGGAAACAAATGCAATAGAATATCCATCTTGTGCTTGATAGGTCAGATCTAGCCAGTCAGTCTGAGAAGAGTTAAAATTGGCTTTACTAATGTTTTATTAATAGAAATATGGCTATCAATTCATGTTCCTTGCTGATCACAATTAATATTAGCTCAATCAGCAAGAAATGGAAGTGCAGGTGGTGTCATAATAGCTGGGAAGAAGAAATCAGACAGCCAAGTTCAAATTCTAGTCAAGTTATTTACATTCACTTTCATGCAAATATCCTTGGGAAGAGTATCAATCCGACTCTTCTCCCAACATTTCTCTTGGGATCAATACACTACTTCTGGCCTTGGTTGGTAACAAGTCTATGAGAAGGAAAACTCTGAATTAAATGTAACTCATTATGGTTGTCTAAGTAAAGGGAAACTCAGACAAAGAGCAGTACTTCCTTAGAAAAAAGAGTTTGAACATGGGAGCCAATCACTGCCCCGCATGTAACAATTCAGTTACATAAACCACACCAGAGGCTTTACGTAACATGTGCTCAGTCTGTTCTACATTTTAACACATAGCTGGGGGGACAAGAGTTGGATTCATACCTTTCCAAGGGTATTTTCAGGAAAATGAATGGAAAAAATTTGGTTTGAATTCTGGCTTGTTAACTTCTCATTCCAAGCTGCTATTAATTACACCCACCCACACACGTCATCTTTACAAATTTAATGAAGTCTAATTCAGGTAAAGAAACTACAGGAACTTCAAGAGGAGGTAGTAAAGGAAATTGGGAAGAAAGAACTAAACATTTATTATAAGAAGACAGAATATATGACTGTTAGCAAGAGGAACAGCCCAAAATGCAAGCTACAAATTTGAGCTGCCAAAATCAATCAATTTTTCAAAATTTGAAGAAGTCAGAAGTATTTTAAGAAAAATGTAACACCAAAATCTAAAGGGATATTGGAAGAGAAAAAGATACTTTCAAAATGCTAAGTAAAGCATTAAGAAACAGGAAAATTTTATTAATAAACAAAGAAAAGAGTGCTAAACTCTTATGTCGTATCAGTCCTGCCATATGGGAGTGAATGCTGGACAATCTCCTCAAAGATGGAAAAGAAGCTTGAGCTAACAAAAATGTGGTTCTAAAGAAAGATGCTGAGAATACCATGGACTAAACATGTAAGCAACAAGGAAGTTTTAAGGAAAATGGGATCACAAAAGACATGTATACATAGAATAAGAAAGAAATAGTTGACATTTCTATGTCACTAGAGGAAAGAGGGCTGTGAGAATTTGATATTCACAAGAATACTGAAGACAAGAAAAACAGAGGGAAACAGTAAGTAGCATAACTAAGAAACTTGTGTAAATGGATGGCAGAACAGGGACTTGGCGGGAATGATGAAACAACAAGACAGCAGTATTTAAAAATAAGTATGAGTCAAATTGATGTCAAACATCATAGTTAATCAGAAAGGATAAGACACAACAAACATTAATTTAGAAAATACCTAATCACACAACTTCAAAACTCTTTTTCATTCATTTCTCATCTCATCAGTGGACAATATGACACCAAATTTACCTGTTATCTCACTTCAAGAAGAAAAAAATGTTGCTACTCAGCCCATTTTCCAGACAAGTACAATTTCACCTTTTCACAAAAGAAGACAATTACATTTACAATTAGAAATATGCTTATCTAACATTCAAGTGTTTTCATCTCTCTGTCAACTTTGCAATTTAGCATTTATTTACTAAATGTTGTAATTTGTTTTCTAATAAGTTTGCGTAACTTTGATTCTTAAAAATTAGTGACTTCTCTGAATAAAAAGTCACTGCCATAGGTGACTAATAGAGTCAAACTAGTTTACTGCACCTATTATTATGATAAAAGACAAAAATAGTTCTTGCAAAACAAATTTAAAAGAGTAAAATAATAAAAATATATATACATTATAACTTTGATTTCTTTTGTCTTATTTCCCAATTACTTTATATATATATATATATATATATATATATAGCCTCAAACAATGTTCACATACTTCTGATATTTTTTTCACCAATCTGAATCTAAAGATTCATATTTAAAGAAAGTCTTGAATAATAAAAGAAATGTAACCATTATGAAAACCTTTGCAAAAGAGATGGCAAAGAATTCTGTACAATAGTGAACAAATTACATACTGTTCTCATATCGTAAAAAAGACTATATCACATCATTATGTAATTTATTTCCAGCCTGATTTTATTAGACATCCTGGAGCATGCATAGAAATTAGCAAGGAAAAAATGTCTTCCTATCATTATTATAACTATAGAATGATAATTATCTTCATAAACGTTTTACTCCAATAAGTAAAGAAAATTTCTACCTGTGGACTTGGTCAATGCCAAGGGGATCCATAGATTGGGAAAAAAGATTGTTGTAAATAAGGTATGATGAAGTCTGAGTTGTCTCCCTTGAGAAAACTTTGAGTTGAAAAATTAAACTTTTATTGTTCTCATATTTTCTCTGATTCTGAAGAAATCATTCTACAAAATAAAAATATAGTACAAGACAAAAATATCACCCATTTTTTTTTTAATTTATTCCAAGTACAGACTATTTTATGCCAAAGTTACTGAGAATAAATCTGTGTAACATTACATCTCAGCACATTTCTATATAATAAATGCAAATGTCAGTGTGTCACTGTGTCACACTTTTTCAGTTTTATTCCAACAGATCATAGCATTTTGTGAGCAAATTAAAACAACAATCCTGAAATTTTGGACTCCTAAGTTTTCATTACTGTGATTGTTTTCGGTGATTTTTTTACATGATTTCTACATGATTTTTACATGATTTTTACATGAATTTTACATGATTTTTACATGATTTTTACATGAATTTTTACATGATTTTTACATGATTTTTACATGAATTTTTTGTGACAAATTTTTTTGCTATGTTAACAATTTTTATAAGTTAGAAATATATTTGGTAATAATCAAAATTAATTGTAAAATTCAGTGAAAGTTACCCATGTAGCAAAGATAATTATTTGTATGGTAAATAAAGACCTACATACATCAAATGTCTTTAAATAAAGTGGCAGTAGAAGAATTATTTTTGAACTTTTAAAAGGTAAGCTTAAGTATTAATGCAACATTAAAAGTCTATCAGGCAGTATTTAAGCTAGTTTATATATATATATATATATATATATATATATATATATATATATATATATATATATATATTAAACCACTGCTTTGTGGAACCAACTCCCAAGAGGGTGTTTTGCTGATCACTACAATTTTCACCTAGTGTTAAAGTTTATCTTCCACTCCTATCTATACAAATTACCTCTTAATATAACCCACTACCTTGGGTGTCAAGGTTGAACCTTGATTTAAAAAAATATGAATATAAGGTATCACACAGTGAGTGTTGGTGTAAATAAAATAGTGCTCAATGTAATATAACAGAGCTACTAAGTATATATTAATAAATATATATATTATCCCACACCAGTAGCACAACTCAGAGTTTCACGCATAATGCAATCTTCAGATGCTGAGTAGAGACTGATGGTAACATAATTTAAATTCTAATAAAAATATCTGGTTAACACAATGTTGGTGCAGTCCATATATTATACAGAGATTACTGTTTTTTATATTAAGGAGGAAAAGATATATTCCATTTAAACTAGACAGGATTTATATTTTATATTTAAAATAAACAGGGATGATTAATATTTTTATTTTGTGTTCAAGATAAACAGGATTAATTGTATTTTATAAAATATATATATATGTATTAAAATAAACAAACCTAAAACTATACAAAATAAATTATTATTTAAAATAGGCGGGATTTATATTTGACATAAACATATATATATATATATATATATATATATATATATATATATATATACACCAGCTAGATGTTTTCAGTAAAAGCTGTCTGCGTGCAATTTGTGGAGTTAAGCTTCAAGATAGGACATCTAACGTAGACCTGTTTAACAGGTGTAATATTGGAGGAATCAAGACTTTTATCATACAGTCTCAGTTATGGTGGACTGGTCATGTCTTGAGAATGTCTGATGACAGGATACCCAAGATTCTAATGTACAGCCAGTTAGATCAATGCTACAGGAATGTAGAATGCCCATGGCTAAGATACAAAGACAAGCTGAAAAGCAACTTGTCAGCAGTCAATATACCACATAACACTCTTGAGCACTTAGCCTTGGAGCAGGTAGAATGGAGATCAATGTGTTTTAGTGGACTCAGCAATTTTCAATCTGCTTGTCTGAATCATCTTCAAGAAGCGAGCAAGATCTAAAAGGTCAGCCAATCTAACACTGATCTCATCTCACAATCCTCACACTTGCTTCATATGTGGCCTCCTTTGTAAATCACTAGCGGGTCTTAAATGCCACTTAAGATTATCGCACAAACTTTCATAACTGAATCAATAAGCTGTCAGATCCTCATACGTCAAAATCGATGGGAGAGTCCATTATTATTATTATTATTATTATTATTATTATTATTATTATTATTATATATGTATGTATATATATATATATATATATATATATATATATATATATGAAAAGTGTATGTATATAAATATAAATATATATATATATATATATTATTTATATATTATATGCGCAGTACTTATTGGAAATCGCTCAATATCAGTGATAGAGCTAATATATATAGTTGGATTGATCAATCCAACTTAATATATATATATAGATATACTATAACTCATTTTTCAACAGTATTAATTTCTGTCAGCAGAAGAGTATGATCATTTCAAAACTTGCCATCAACTGAGTGGATGCTTTGGATGTGGATATAGATGACCAATTATTACCTACAGATTCGAGTATACATACATATGACCAGATTTGAGCTATAAAATCAAGTATAAACACAATTAAAAGTTAACTATAGATGTGAGTAACACCTGACCAATTTTTACCTATAGATTCAAATATAATCATGACCAACATTTGCATATGGATTGAAGTATAAACACCAAATGTTTACCTGCAGACAAGTATAACCATGATGTTTACCTGTAGATGCAAGTATAAACTAATGTTTGTCTAGACACAGTTATAAACACAACTACTTTTTACTTATAGACACAATTATAAACAAAAGATACCTACTTATCGAGTTGAGATGTGGTTTGGTTTGTTTTGTTTTGCAGCATATCAAACACAATGGATTATTTTTTTTTCCCAGGTAATATTTTGTTTTGTCAAAAATCTATTTCTGATAATATTTTTTTCCTCAAAAATGTATAGCTGGTAATATTATTTTCAAAAATGTATTACTGGTAATATTTTTTTTTTCAAAAATGTATTGCTGGTAATAGTTTTTTTCTTCAAAAATTTATTTCTGGTAATAATTTTTTACAAAGTATTTCTGGTATTAAAACCTATATAACACTTTTATAATGCTTTTTACTTCAGTTTTGGGGTTAACTATTTGCCCATAGCTGGGACCCTAACAGGTGCTACCACCCCGAGTTAGAATGAACCTGAGAACACCAACAACTAAGAGGTAGTTTCACGTTCCTCAAAACCTCCTGATCAGAGGCCTTGCTATTAGACGTAGACAGATGTAGTTTATCGTCATACCCAGGATGGTTAAGTTGTGGTAATAAAATAAGCACACCCCATCTCCCCTCTCACATGTAACTATCCATTACAATAAATTTAATGTATTTCAGTACTAAAGCTGTGGTTCTACAGAAGGATGCTAAGGATACCATGGACTAAACATGTGAGCAACAATGAGGTTTTGGAGAGGATGCAGACAAAAAGGAAACTTATACTTAACATCAGGAAGAGACAATTGAAATTTCTAGGACACGTAAGGTTAAAGGAGGGCTTGGAAAATCTGATACTCACAAGGTGGATAGAGGGAAAGAAAGACAAGGGAAAGTAATGTGTGACATACTTAATGGGCTTAAGCAAGTGTATGGTAGAACGGGGTCTGCTAGAAATAACAAAAAGACAAAACTTATTGAGAGCTACAAGGGACAGGAGGAAGTGGAGAGCCATGATTGCCTACATCATGAAGGGACATGGCATATAAAAAAAGAAACTTCTAATTGATGTTGTTACTATATTATACTACCTTAAACAAATGTTAGGAAGGAAAGTCCTCACCTTACTAGAAAGAGCAATAACAATTAGTGAACTTGAAAGGTGTATTTGCATGAAAAACTGTTTTAGGAGAAAGATTTTATAAATTCCGACTGACTGTAGCACTCGTTGCTTAATGAATGCCAAATTATTTCAGTAAATGCTAATCTCATTTTTATTTTTTTTTTAAATCATTTCACCCCAAGCAAGGTCATAATGCCACCTGTACACTGTGGGCTACAGAAAGTGAAAATGAAAGAGTATAGGGAGGATTGAGGAAAGGACAAAATATGAATGGGATTCAATAACGCAGAAGATGGCGATTGAAGCTGCATTTAAATATATGAAGATTATAGTTATCTGTTGTGTCGGAAACCTACCACCCCTCTTGAAGATGAACTTGTCCGCGAACAAAGACTTTAAATAGTGGCATGTCAAAAGAGAGATAGACCGAGAAGTTCTTAGCTGAGCTAGTTATTGACTACTCAGCCGATTTCTGTACCTTTTTACCAACCTATTAAAACCCTTTTTATTGTTACATGTTATTTGGCATTTGTCTCTACTAACCCCAAATCAACATCATAACATTATCAAAGAAGCAAGTAAACAGGTGTGAAGTGCGAGAAAAGAAATTGTCGGAATAGAAATGACGGTTGCATTTAGTTATTTCAATAGTAAAAGGGTGGTACCTAGATTCAGATCAGTTGCCACCTGACAATCCCAAAGGGGCCGTAAATTGCCTGTTCATTTGAACGATTTTCTTTTATATGAATAAAATAAATACTGTGGGAGTATGTGGTAATAAAATAAGCAGACCCCCATCACCCCGATCTCTTGTAACTATCTATTACAATAAATATAACATTTTACAGCACTAAAGCTGACTAATAGAGCTTCATAAGCTTCTACTTGGTGTTGTTATTATATTACAAAAGTGTAAACACAGACTATATTTACTGATAGACTCAAGTATAAACAAAGTTTAACTGTAAAAACAAATATTAACACAAGCAATATTTACTTATATTGACTCAAGTATAAAGGCAATGTTTGCCTGTATTTACCTATAGATTCAAGTGTAAACAATTTTTGCCTTTATACCCAAGTATAAACTAATATTTGTTTAAATATGGCCAATATTTACCTATATACCCTACCTATAACAACCTATAACATATTTCAACATTAAATAATCCAGCAAGGGTTTATATGTCATAAAAAATACAAAACAACCCAACCCAGTAAAATATGCTTGAATTAATTCCTTTATACCAATGGTTCCCAAATGGTGCAGTATACTTCACAGGTGTGGTGTGCCACACCTATGAGCCATGCTTCAAAAGTGTGCTTCAAAATCTGTTTCTAAATCTATGAGGTGTGCTTCAAAGATTTAGAAACAGTTTCAAAAATTCATATGCCAAAAATAAATATGAATTCAAAATTTTAAATATTATTATGGATGACTTATAATTGTATGCATGAGTCCCAGTATAAATAGTTATAAATAATTATTGGTAGATTTTATCACTGCGATATTTTGCATTTTATCAAGTATTAAAATAGAGTAAGTAAGCTCTGCAGTTGTAGGAGAGTGTTATTAATGATAATGTTCTGACTTCAAACCCATAGTTATCTCCCTTTAATCATTTCTGTTTTTTTTTTAATTTTTAAATATACTTTTAATCAGATAAAATTTGGTGAAGTGCAAGCAAATTTTCATTCAAAAATCATCTCTTTATACCAATAATCACTCCATACTGATTTTACAGTGCACAACATACAGACCAAATGGTGAAACAAACAAATTTTAAGTAAAATCTCCACTTAAATTCCACTTTTAAGTACACTTAGTCACAAAGATATACACGTTCTGAGCAAATATATATATATATATTTAAAAAAAAAAATAAACACATGTGACTTACCATAATTTTCAAAATAGAAAATTGTATACTTTTAACTGGATATTACTACATTCTCTGTCATCAATAGTGTTTTGATTAGATTGTTAAATCATTTTTCTGGGTTTTAGCCTTGAATTTGTTCATTCAATGAATTAAATTCCCTGGGGTGAAATGTAGGTCTCAGCTGTCAGGGCTTGACATCTCATCCCTCTTGGCAATACAGTGGACAGGTAAAATTAATTGGTGACAGTCAATTCCTCTCCAAGTTTCATGCAGCTAGTAGGAATAAATTACACAGTTCATATGCGAATGAATAAAACTTGCTTTAATATATACAAAACATGGATTTCCTGAAAATACAGTGGGGTACATAAGTATTCACATCCCTTGCAAAAACATAGCTTTTTGAGAATAGAACTGAGAAGTCATTTGTCATAGTTTTTCAAATAGGAATTTTTTTGCTTTTAACTAGATGTTACTAAATAATGTTGCTAAACACTCTTTATCCTAAACAAATTGCCAAAAAATGCTAAAACCTATGCTACATGAATATTCCCACCTCTTGTAACAAAAGATCTAATTCTGTTTCTGTTGTAGCATGCCAACAGATGATAATAGGTATGTCCGCATTCATATAAATACAGTAGTAAATACTGTATGTTGATCTGCAGTTGGAGATTCGTTGTGGAATTCATTTGACTCACTTCTAGCAGTTAACATTTAGAAACAATATTAACATTTAACTTAGTTGAACATTTTGGTAATTTGAAATAGTCTACCGAGGGGTTAATAGTGAACACAAAATTGTTATATAGGAATAAAGTGCCGCTGCCAGCACTTGAGTTTGAACATAGATCACCAGAGAACAAACACAGGCAATCCCTTTATTGAATTAAGAAGACCATGTGACCATAGAGGAAATGCATATATAGGAATCTCTGTTTCTAGTCTATCCACTATACTATACGGATTGCATTTCTATTCTATCCTCTATTAGTTTTCGGATCAATATTTCTACTGTATCCTCTATTACTATAGGGACCAGTATTCTCTACTCTGTTCACTACACTATTTCTCTATTCGAATCACTATGCAGATTACTATTTGAGTGATTATTATTGAGCAAGTACTATTAGTGCAAGTGATATTCGAGGGCGCCTGACACCAGTATTGTTCAACGGTGTACTATAATTATATCTGTGATTACAAAGTCTCTACTATAACAAGCAATACAAAAGTGGCAATGAGTGTTGACATCTCAAAAGTGGCAACAAGTGTTCACTGACATCCCAAAAGTGACGAGTGTTCACTGACATCCCAAAAGTGGTAGTGATTGTTCATTAACATTACAAGAAATATAATATTTCTCATACAGAATATTCATAATTTAGCAAAATGTGTTATAAATTTCAGTCAAAACAAATTACCCAGTTTATAGTGAAACAATGATGTGAAACTGTTGTAATTTTAGCTAATCCTCGTCGCCAAAATGTTGTAACCTAGAGAAGGTTACTGAATAGAATAATCACATGATGGTTCATAATGAATGTTAATACATAGAACAAGAACAACACATATTAGATTGAAAGTAAATCTAAAATAAAAGCTTCAAGAAAGATTTTTCATTTTTAAAGATTCATTTTAAATATTAGATATTGTTTTTTTAGTGGTACCTATTCTAAAGGCTATTGAATTTAATAATAATAATAATAATAATGATCAATAATTAATAATTAATGAATAAATACAAAATGCCCCATGTAATCAATAATAAATAATGAGTTAACAGTTTACGAACAACCGAATACAATAGCTACAAATAACCAGATTTGATAACACAATTACTATTACTCAACAGCCATTACAATGATTTGAAATATAAGCATTAACACCAACTCAATAGCCATTAGGATAATACAATCATCTGACAAAACCTGACTGTACTTCTAGGGGTCGCCTTGCATTTCTTTACAAAACACCTTAAAATGAGATATTTTTGTATTTGTTTTAAATTAAAAGATAAAATTTCAGTAACTGCAGTGTATTTGCTTTTATTTTTCAGTCTTTCTCTAGGCTCCTTCTACTACCAAAACGTTCAAATTTGGATTCATAAATATTGGGCAACATTCTGCTTTCTACAATCACATTGTGATTTTCAGTTAAACAAAACATGTCACAACAATGAAGTGCAAAGAGTTATCTAAAGATCTTAGAAAGAATATTATAGTGAATCACAAAGTCAGAGGAAGATGTAAATTATTATTATTTGGAAAATTTAATTCCCACAGGACATAATGAAGGAAGAAGTGTTAAATAAAAACAGTGCAAGGTTCATGTTGTGACTGAAAATCTCAAAAGAACAGCATGTTCCTCTGGCAACAAGAGTCAATTACATACTTTTCAGTCAAGCAAAATAAAATTGTTCTGTCACTTTTGAAGATCATAAAAAGTCTGACCATCATGCAGATGTTACGGTATACAGAGCTGGTGCATACAGTACGGAACACCTTGATTGAAGAGGACCCAACACCTGACTGGAAGCACTGGCCACTGGTTTGTGTCTCTTGCTAACTTATCAAAATTTTCTTTTTTTCTACCTTCATTTATATACGTTACAAATTAAAAAGTGACTATTAAAGGATGAAAAATTTGTGAATTTGTTTTGCTCATGCTAAGTCTTGATACAATGATATATATAATTCACTATATTTTTATTCACAGTATTAGATGTGTTAAAAATAACTAAATTTGTTTGTTAAAAATTACCAAAAAACATTGTTGATTTATTTAACATGGAATAATATATTATTTTTATTTGTATTTAAATACATTGTATTTATTTTCAATTTTTCTAGTTGAATTGTTCACCTCTGTTGCATATAATCCAATATTGTACATAATTAGGTTACAATAAAATTTGTATTTTATATGAATACAACCTTATGAAAATTGAGGTGTAGTGGAGTGAGGGATACCGTATCATAGATTGCAGGAGCATATAATAGATTTGGTGGGTACCCATGAAACCTTTACACTGGCTCTGACAGTATACATCCACAATATCTCACACACTGCACAAGGAACAAGAAGTGAAGAAGTTGCTGCCAAAGAAAAAATCACTTCAAACCTCCTTGACTGGATGCTGCTAAGCTTCTAAAAGACTCTTCATCTATGTTCGGGGAAAATGTTATCTGGTTAGATGAAACTAAAATAGAACATTTTGACATGAATTACAAGTGTTTTCAGCAGATACTATACCAGCTATAAGACAAGGAGGCAGATGCCTAATGGCATGGGCTGTTTCTCTTTTTCTTAGAAAGAAGTACAAAGATAGAAAAAGCTATAAATCTATGGCTAGTTCATTAAAGGTACCAAAATGTAATGTGTCATCTGTGCTCAAGTAATGGAAGCTTCATAGTACCAATGCAAATATCAGAATAATAGGTTATATATATATATATATATATATATATATATATATATATATATATATATATACAGTGTAACCTGGATATAAGAGAGTTGTCGGGACCTGAGAAGTCTCTTATATCCAGGTTTCTCTTATATACGGGTTTGGTCTAGTTTATATACATTAACACAGGCTCTAATTTGGGACCAGAAAAAATCTCTCTTATATCCGGGTTTCTCTTATATCCGGGTTTCTCTTATATCCGGGTTTCTCTTATATCCGGGTTACACTGTATATGTGTGTATGTGATATGTTGTAATAAAGATATTATTATAGTGGCATAAGTTTTTTTTTTTGTTTTTGTTTTTGAACAGTAATAGTGATAGTATTGTTTTCCATGTGACACATATCTTGTTGAGGACTCAGAAATCTCCTGGAGAGAAAGAGGCACGTTTTGTCCCTTACAGAAGTTAAGAATAGACTTAGTCTGTGTTAAACATTTTAGTACAAAAAGAGGACCTTGGCAAAGGTGACAAAAAATTTATACACAGTAAACATCAATTCAGGTTCATAAAAGAAATTACAAACATAACAGAAAACACACAACATATTTTCAGGAAACACTAAGCATAAGTGGGGTAAAAAAAATTTGCACCAAGCCTTTTGGATCCCCCAAAACTGTCAATTTTTAGTCAGATTACAAATTTCAGCCTGCAACAGACCCTGTGCCCCTTATTATCAAGTTCTTGCCAACAGAACTTTTTACAACATCATTTCAAAGATACTAAAAATTTCAATTGTTTATCATCCTCACACATAAAACATTAGGAATGAAAAATTCTCATTTCATATTAATCAAACACCCAACAATCACTGAAGAATGACTTGTATTTAAATTAGTTTGTGAAATGAAAGACGGGACATATCTATGCAAAATAATTGTATAGATATTTCTTCTCTTTCATCCCAATTTTATTGTTCTATTTTTGCCTGCTGATGAATCGATATGACTTCTAGCAGCTTTGTCTTATGTCAAATTCTTCTCAATACTTCTTTTAATGTTGGTAACTGGATGGCTGTTACATAGCACTTATAAAAGATGCTGTGTTAACAGTCATACTGCCACCACACCCTACAGCATCCTGTGGTTGAAGAGCCAAAGAAGACTGGGAATGTATTATACCCTTTCTCTTTATACTGTTTTATACAATGCCACCTTGGGGGTATTAGGAGAAGTCCCCTGGTAGATAAGGTGAGGTAATTCCACAAACTACCTTGAATTATTTTGAGTAGGGCAAAAGGAAAATAGTCTACTACTTTCAAAGGAAATCATTGCAATTCTTGAATAATAAAGAAACAAAATCTGTGGAGGACCATGATTGCCTACATCATGAAAGGAAAGAGCACTTGAAAAATATTGCCTTGTAGACATACAATATGTTTATATAAACAAGATGACACAGTCTGTTCTGCAAAGAACGGGATCTCAACCATACAAATATGAGGATAAAAATAAACAGTTTGTCACTGCAAACATCACATGTCAACTGGCTGAAAATCTCTAGCTCAAAGACTGTAGCTATTTGTCAGTTTGAACACACATATTCAAATACTCAAACATTATTTACAATAGAATGAATTGCCTTCAATTTCACAATGGAGAGCTGTGTATTTTTATGGAAAATGGTGTTGAAAAACGCACACCGTCTGCCTTTTACAATGTAAATTGGTATTTTCTGCACACTCCTAAAATCCAAGGAAGCAATACTCAAGTAGTGAGAAAAAATCTTCTCAATTAATCACTCCAAGTAATTAAAATCTTACACACTGTTGCAACCATTTCCTAAATATTAATTTAAGACAAAAAAGAATATAAAACATTGTACGTGATTTGAGTGTGTCAACTCTTGCAAAACAAGGAAAATCTTTACCTGACAGTATGACAGAAATGTTTGTATTTTGTCCAATTAAGATATTTCTGACCATAACGTTTTTTTTTGTTTTTTTTTTATCACACATGAACGTAAATGAAATTGTTTTTAATATTTTTTTGCTTCCTTTAAATTTTTCCATTATATTTTCACTTATTAATTTACGAACACAGGAGAGAAATTAAGTCTCTTTTTGCCTCATTATTTGAGAGAACAGCTATTAAAAGTTCATTGGTATGTTAACTGACATTGAAAAGTTTTCTTCAGAAACTGACTTAAGACTTGAGGCAAACTGGGAAATCAGTGAAAAACTTTATAGAGTGACTCTAGAAATGGCAAAGCGGATTGACGTCCATAGACGTCACTTTAACCATTGATTTGTCATCATCAGAAGACAGGACCAGACTGGGTTGAGCTCTAAAACTATGATAAATAAATATAATCAAATGTCAAGCTAAAAGATTAATTCAAAAGACTTGATTGTAATTCTATAAACATCAGGTTTTATAATAATTCTAATCATCACTTAAAACAATAAAGATTGCCAAGGAGTGAAAGTAGTTAAATTAAGAGCAGTGTCAAATGGAAAACTCTTCTTTTCACACTCCATTTTTTTGTGAGCATGAAGGTCCAATTTTGCCATAATCTGTAACAATATGGCACCTTTAAGACAATTGTTTTCATCTATTCTTGCACAAATACTAAGCAATATTTGACTGAAAATTCTTGCCACAAAAAAGTCACAAGCCAAATTTAAACAACAATTCATCTGTGTGTTCAGTCTTTGTTTGTTTGTTTGTTTAAAACTTAACAACCCATCAATCAGCAAGAGACCATTTAAGGTCAAACAGTTGTTTTTGGTTTGTTTTTTTTAAATAAGGTTGAAATGCTTTCAAGAAAACTTTCCCTTTCCTTTCCTTCTTTTTTTTCCGTCTTGATTTTTTTTTTAAAAAAATTCACTGTTTTCAGAGGTGTGCCATTCTTCAAAAATTTCTCACCTGGCAAGTATCAAAGTTCCCCCTTTTGTCATCAGACACCAAATTGGGATTATATTTTATTATATAGTCCAACTTTCCTAAGAAATGTCAAGATCAAATTGGGGTTTGATTTTTCGAAATGTTCTTTCAAGTTGTTCACGTTGTAAAATAATTTTCGAATATGTGCCATGTCACTGCAATCAAGCAGGAAGTGCTTCACAGTATAAGCTTCCTGGCATGCTATGCATTCAGGAGGATCTTCGTCTTTTAGGAGGAAGGAGTAAGTTATGTGCGTGCGTCCTATGCGAATACGGGATAAAACCACTTCTTCTTTGCATGATTTTCTGTGTTCAGTTGGTTGTTTCTTTAGAGAGGGTTTGATTTTAAATAATTTGAGTTCAGTCACTGAGCCAAGCAGTGTGTACTCAGTGGAAGTAGGATGAGCAATAACTGAGCAGTACTTAATAAGAATTGAATGAGATATCCTTAGATATAGTGAGTGGATCAAGAAGAATCTAGCCCCATAGATTAAATAAGGGGTTCAGTTTGAAATTCCATGAAGATTACCTCGATAAACAAGCATCTGATGAAGACTGAAACATTGTAATATGATGGGGGTATAATTTAATGGTGGATAATGTTAAGACAGAATTATAAATGGTATTGATAATTTGAACCTACATTGGAACTTTGGCTTGTGCCTTGTTTGTGACAGGAATTTTCAGTCAAATATTGACTGAATAAACTATTGTTTCATGCAAGTTCTGTAAATATGCATATATAGCATTGTCTCTCAAACATACAGACATGTCTATGTCTGTTGTCCTTCATCTTAACATATTCTTTTCTTTTTATGTGCCATGTTCTTTCAGGACATCGGCGATCATGGCTCTCCACTTCCCCCTATCCCTTGTAGGTCTCAATAAGTTTAGTCCCTCTGCCACCACCCCCAGACGACATTCTGTCAGCCACTTGCTTAAGTCTGCCAGGTATGCCATATGTTACTTTCCCTTGTCTCTCTTTCTCTCTATTCAACCTGTGAGTATCAGATTCTCCAGACACTTCTTTCTCATTATGTGTCCCAGAAATTTCAGATGCCTCTTCCTGATGTTAAGTATAAGCCTTCTCCTCATTTGCATCCTCTCCAAAACCTCATCGTTGCTCACACACTCAATCCATGATACCCTCACCATCCTTCCGGAGAACCACATCTCCATCATCTCAAGTTTCTTCTTCATCTTTGAGGCGACCGTCCAACATTTTGCTGCCATGCAAGAAAACGGATGTCACATAACAACACAGTACTCTTTTCTTTGTTACCAAAGAAATCCTCTTGTCTCGCAATACTCTGTCCAGTTTTTGGAATGCATCCTTGGCCATTCCAATTTTCCAATTCTCTCAGAATTGTTTCACTTTATATGTTGAATAGGCTTGTAGTGAAGACACATCCTTGCCTTACTCCCCTTTCTAATTTTTTAATATTTGCTGAACTCATTCTCTATGTGCATGCAAGCAGTTTGCTGCCAGTACAGGTTCTTGATTATTCTAATATCTTTCCAAATATATCAAGGTTGCTGAGCAGTTCCCACAGATCCTTGTGGCATACTTTGTCGAAGGCCTTTGTGTAGTCTATGAAACATTGGTACATGTCCTTCTGCATTTGCATTACTCTTCTGAGCATGAATATTGCATTTCTTGTTCCAGTGTCTTTAACAAACCCGCACTGTTCTTGTCCTATCTGTGGCCTGATTCTACTGCGTGCTCTATTCATCAGAATATGGATGATGAGTTTTGTTATATGGTTCATTAGGCTCATTGTTCAATGGAGTTCACATTCGTTTGTGCCTGATTTCTTAGGCATTGCTATGAAGATAGATCTGCTGAGATTTTCCAGTATATCCCCACTGTTGAAGATTTCATTTATTATTTCTGTAATCTTGTCTCTTTTTTGTTTAACCACTCTTATTTAGCTTGCTTACATTTGGTCCTTATTTCATTGTGTAATTTTCTGTATTCCATTCTGTATCTTGGCAGAGTTTTCTGTCTCCTTTGCATCAGGTCAAGCATCTCATCAGTCATCCATTCATTTTTTCTTCTTCATCCCTTCTCCTTTGGGATGATATCATTTGCTGATGTCACTAAAGTGTCTCTTAGTGTTTCCCATTTCAAGTTTCTATTGTATCTTCTTTTCACATTGTCCATATATTTTTCTTTCAGTATGGTAGGTTTTATTTCTCTCTAAACATTGAAATAGTAGCAGAGAGAATATTTTTCATTGGTATTGCAGGTTAAGCAAGTGATTTTCTTACTTTGACCCCCATTTGTCCCAATAATCGTTCCAAAGAAATTTATGTTGAATGTACCTTAATTTTATAAATCAAGTTGGAAATCATCTTTTAACTAAACCATTCTTTTCATCTTATTTCAGAAGTAATGTCAATCATTATCTACTATCTTCTTGAATACTCTTCTTTTATTGTTTTCATTCCTTAATAATGTTTCCCTTTTCTCTTATTCTTTTACACTCAGTAATTCCTTGTGTCTTAGTAGTTCTACTACTTTACTTTGTGTGAAATGATTTAAAAAAAGTTATCCAAAATAAATTTTATGTTGAATTTGTAAACCAAGCTGAAAATAGTCTCTTAACTGAACAAGTCTTTTCCTCTTATTTAAGCAATAAAGTGCTTCATTGGACAATTTCGATTATCTTGTTTGCTAAATAAGCCACAATGGATTAACGATGTTACAATAATGTCAAAAATCACTTTTGTTCTCTGGAGAACTAATCTTAAGATTCTACTAAGGTGAGCAACTAAAAATAATTTGTGACAAATCCTGTTCAATTTCTGATAGAGAATGCCTGAATTAAAACAAGTGACATTTCCAGTGAGATATTTCCCTTTATTTTATTTATTTCAAATATGCTGCACCCAGTGCAAAATCTGGACTTAGCTCCACTGTATATAAAATTTATCCTAAATAAAATCAGAACTGTAAAATTTGGTCCAAATTTCATTAGGTTTTTCTCACTTTTAAAGTTGAATTTCATAATAATTCAAACTAAACCAACAAAGTTAAATGTGTACTGTATTATAAGATGCACTTTAATGGATGTATTGAGTTGCCTGGTTGATTTTGTTTAGTCGATTTTTTTTAGTTGATTTTGTTTATCAACCTCTATGGGCTACTCAATGATGAAATCCAAATATTTTGAATGTATTTGCATGCCTTCAACTATAAATAAAACATATTTTTGGTCATTTTGCAATAAAATGTATTGATGATCAATAATTTACTACAAATATGAATTGTTGGTCAATTTACTATAAATATGTATTTTTCTACTTTCATTGTATTTTGTTTGGGGGTGGGGAGTTCACTGCTTTGTTGGGTGGGGTCACTATTTTCCCATTAGCTGGGACCCTAACATGTGCTACCCATGGAACCACCTCTTAATTGCTGGTATTCCCAACTCCTCCCTGACCTGAGGTGGTAGCACCTGTTAGAGTCCCAGTTATGGGCAAATAGTTAACCCTGAAACTGAGGTAAAAAGCATTATGAAAGTTTAAAAATAGGTTTTAATACCAGAAATACTTTCTAAAATATTATTAACAGAAATAAATTTTTGAAGAAAAAAAACTATTACCAGCAATATATTTTTGAAAAAAAAATTACCAGCAATACATTTTTTAAAATAATATAACCAGCTATACATTCTTGAGGTAGAAAATATTACCAGAAATAGATTTTTGACAAAAAAATATTACCAGGAAAAAAAGTTGTCGGCATTTAATAACCCATTCAAGTTGATATGCTGTAAAACAGACCAAACCAAACCAAGCCTAACATGTGCTACCACCCCAGGCCAGAGTGGACCTGGGAACAACAGCAATTAAGAGGTGGTTCCACACTCCACAAAACGTCCAATCTCTCAATCAGAGGTCTTGCTGCCCAATGTAGTTTATCTTCATGACCAGGACTATTAATGCATGTAATAAGATACAAAGTTAAATATATAGTGTATATAAGATGCACTTTTTGTTGCAAAAAGTAACTACAAAAGATTACCCTGCTTTTTTATGTCATTGCTGCTTCCCGTAGACTAATTTTATCTCCAAAACTCACTAATATTTTTATCTCAAATAGTCACTTCTACCTAATTCAACTTTATCATATGATCATTTGCTCAAACAAAATTATTATTTTATTTTCCATTTTTATTTTTTTTGCTATAATTTAATGATCAGGGTGGCATCATGAATATGGGTTCTGCTGTTTCTTTTTCTTTACTTCTATAAATCAACTAAACTTTTCTTAGAATTCTCTCTGTTTTCTGAAGTATCTCAGTTAAAACTGCAATACCAATTCTGCCCAGTCATTTTTTTTTGATTTTTTCTGTTTAAATCTTGATACCTTTATCCTCAGTACCTTTTCATCAATGACACAGCACTGTTTGTCTTCCTTCTGGACAATAATAATATGGCTTCCTTGCTTCAATTACATTTTGACATTACTCAGTGATGGTCAAGAGCAGCTTTATACTCACATTTTCAACTACAGCAAGTGGCTTATGCTCATACCACTGTTCTCTTCAGTTTGTATTTACTACATTTTTTCTCCTTCTTATCATTATAATTATTTCCTTTGATTCTGTTGTTTACTTATTTCCTTTCAGGTCTACAACAGAGACCTAAAGTCAGAAATGGCCTCATGACATTTTCACTGAACATTTTTGAACCTCAGTATACACATATTTTACATTGATAAAGCCCTTTCTAAGGTGTAAGCTGTACTTGTGAGAACAATTTGTTGTATTTCAAAAAACAATATTATTATTATTATTATTATTATTATTATTATTTTATTTCCTTTGATTTCTGGTGTGTACACATTTTTTTCTGGGTTCTGCCCGGAGACCTAAGGTTAGAAATGGCATCATGACATTTTCCACTGACCAATTAAAAAAAAGAACACAAACATATTTTACATAGATAAAGCCCTTTGTAAGATGTGGGCTGTACTTGTGAGAACAATTTTTTTGTATTTCTTTTAGGCATGGACTTTTAGGAATCCCTTCATTAGTTTACTGGAATCTTTTCCAACCAATCCAAGGACTCCAACAACAACATGGATTGTTGATGCTCACAGGTACCACATTTTTTATTATTATTATTATTATTATTATTATTATTATTATTATTATTATTATTATTTCTGCTATGGACACACTACCTACCAAGTCTGCGGAAAGACCTAAGGCAGGTCGTGGTGTTGTTTGTTATGGCCACATTTCATGTTAATTTTTTTTTTTTTTTTTTTTTTCTCCGATGAAGTTGCTAGCGTTACATAGACAAAGTTCTCCTTAGTGTGTGTGCTGTACTTAATAAGACAATTTTCTGTATGTCTCTTAAGCTGGTGTTTCCAGGGATTCTTTCAATGTGTTGTTTTGTTCCATTTTTTATAATTCCAAGTGCACCTATTACCACTGGTATTATTCTTGTTTTCAATTTCCACATTTTTTCTATTTCAATTTCCAGGTCTTTGTATTTTGATAGTTTTTTCAAATTCCTTGGTTGCTATGTTACAATCCGCTGGACAAGCCATATCAATTAGTAGGCAAGTTTTTTCTTTCTGGTTTTTTTTGACAATAATGTCCGCCTATTTGCTTCAATTTTTCTGTCTGTGTGGATGGTATAATCCCATAGAATGGTGACATCTTCTATTTCTGTAACCGGCGCTGGCCGATGTTCATACCAGTGTTTGCTTACACATTTTCCAAAGTGTTTGCACATTGTCCAGTGTAAAATTGCCCCACTCTATCGTGACGATTTTATATTCATTTGGGGCAAGTATAGAACATCCTGAGATTAGATGGTCTATTGTTTCTTGGTATTTGTCACAGAACCTGCATTTTGGATCCACATTATTATGTATGATATTTGCCTGAAAATTCCTAGTGAAAAGACTATTATTATTATTATTATTATTATTATTATTATTATTATTATTGTCAGTACTGTAAAAGGAATTACAATAACAAAGTACCATTCACCAGTACCAGATGATCTGGCATACCTAAATATGCCTCAACAAACACCAATCAGCTGGAAACTACAGCAGAATGAGACATAACCAAAATAAAGTACAGGTAATGCTAAAACACTAACCTAAAAAAACATATCATTAAAGCCACAGAGAAATCTGTTTCTCATACAAAGTGGCCAAATATGATTTTCCAACCAATCCAAGGACTCCAACAACAACATGGATTGTTGATGCTCACAGGTACCACATTTTTTATTATTATTATTATTATTATTATTATTATTATTATTATTATTATTATTATTATTGTCAGTACTGTAAAAGGAATTACAATAACAAAGTACCATTCACCAGTACCAGATGATCTGGCATACCTAAATATGCCTCAACAAACACCAATCAGCTGGAAACTACAGCAGAATGAGACATAACCAAAATAAAGTACAGGTAATGCTAAAACACTAACCTAAAAAAACATATCATTAAAGCCACAGAGAAATCTGTTTCTCATACAAAGTGGCTAAATATGAATGACTGGTGAAGTGATAGATGTGTTTATATTGTAATTTCTTGCTTTATTTTCAGCTGTACTGCTAACTTGCTTTTTTGTATACAGTAATTATTTCTACTATAGCTAAAGTGCTTTTGCAATATTTTATTTTAAATATTAAACACTTGCATCATATGAAATGTAACAAAATATTGTTGAGATGTATGATGATTTTCAAAGTCCAGCTTAGATGTGGCACAAGGACAAAATTATAGGGCACATAATGAGGACTGAACTTAATAATCAGTCATAATTGTTCTAGCAAGACAAGCTTGCTAACTACTACACAGTAACAAGGTGCTTTTGATGAGTGGTATGCAGTTAGTGTTAGTTAGAGTAAGTCATTATTTTTAAGTTGCTAATTAAACTAAAGAAGAGTTTAGCTTCTGCTTGTCTAAAGTTTTTTTATTCCATTGATTCTCTGAAGATAACAGGAAAACATTATTGATTACCTCCCTTTTTATTATAATCTCTTACAATATGGCTCCCTTCAAGACATTTTTTTCATCTACTCAATATTTGACTGAAAATACTTGGCACAAAAAAGATAAAAGCCAAATTTAATATCCACTCTATTTACTAATTTTCATTTTGGGTTCAAATTTCTTATCAACATAATTCATATCTCTGTCTCAACATTGACCACATGCAAACTAATTTATCACTATGGAAACAATCAAGTTTGAAACTGCTAGCTATAGAATAACAATGAAGTCTCATAAAAGAATCTTTTAAATTGATATTTGATTATACTTACTAATATGACAGAGAAAGAGAACTTTTTAATATGTTTTTTGACTTGTTATTTGTACTTTTTTTTACTGCTTTTCTTTATTGAAACTGTAATGTAGTTTTATATATTTTATAGCTTTTAAGCAAGTAGCTTTTTACACAATGAAGAAAAAATGTTCAGCCAAATTTAAAGTAACATTGCTTATCTATAGTTTTTAAGTCAGGCCACTCTACATGTGTACTGGTATCATGTAACCCAATACTACCAGCTGCACTGTCAGGTCATCGGTGACAAAGCTGATTCCTCCATCAAGATTTACATGTGAAAAGTGTAGCTACACCCCCAGTAAGATTAAAAACAAAATCTACGGGCTACTGAACCTACTTGCCATGTAGCACAATGGGGTAGACTGTGGTGATAAGTAATTCTGACAAGTCAGATCTAAATTCTTTCAATACAAGCACAATGAATCAAAAAAAATTATTGTCAGAAACATTGTTTATGTATGGCAATTTTTCAAATTTGAATTAAAAATGATTAAGATATAAAATTAAAATATGCTTTTAAAAATTGTTATGCAAATTTAATGTTACTGCTAATGTTGTAAAGATGTAATATATGTAATTATATAAAATGCTTATATCAAAAGTATTCAGTACTAGAATGGCATTTAGGTTTCATCATTTTACACTTGAAATAGTTAGATGTAACCATAAGTTCTATGCTAACAGTTTTGTCTCTCACACTTCTCACCTGTGGAATTCTCTTCTGGCTTCTTGCTTTCCAGCCAACTTTGATCCTCAAAAGTTTAAATACAATGTCAATCGTTTCTTTTTCTTATGCTTTCACACTCTGTAACCCTTTTTTACTCTTAGTGGCTTTATTGCCTTGCTTGTGGTGAACTACTTAAAAAATATGTAAAAATGTAGGCTGCTGCCTTTCGGCTGAGATTAAAGTGTAGTATCCTTCCTTCAGCTCTCTATTGTGGTTCTGTCTTTAGATGGTTGATGAAAAAGTTTTAGGGAATTCAGGGTCCCAGGGATTCCAACACTGTAGCAGCATGTCCCCTCATTGGCTTAAAGAGTTAAGCTGCAAGAAGAAGGTAATAGGTCCGTAGCAAACGAGATACATGTGACAGATACATATGATAATTTATTTTATAAGAGGAACATCACAATTCTGTAGATAAGTAGGTAGGCATATATAGATAATTAAATAAAAGCACAGTTAATGTATCACAAAGAGGAAAGTGAAAAGAATTCCAGAAATATATATATATATATATATATACATATATATATATATATATATATATATATATATATATATATATATATATATATATATATATATATACATATATATATATAT
>CAHIKZ030003615.1:1000000-1022500 GCA_903632075.3 Acanthosepion pharaonis | reverse complement strand
AAAATTTAAAAAATGGCAAATAGGTCTAATCGTTTTAGTGTTGAGCTAGCAAGATATAACCATAAGTCCTATTCTAATAGTTTCTTTTCTCTGACATATCACCTGCTGAATTCTCTTCCAGTTCTTGCTTCCCCGGAAAAAAAAAATTCTTAAAAAATTTGACTACAGCTTCAAATGCCATCTTCTGCCTTCATGAAGCATTTTTTTTATTGTCCTTTCTGTTCACTAAATTATTCTCATTTTCTCTCTCTTCCAGTTATCTCTTGCATCTCAGTGGCATTATTACCTTGCTTGGAATGAAATGATAAAAAATAACTTCACTAATGAGACTAATGTCTGAAGAAATTTCTCATGGAATGAACCATATCATTTAGCAGTTTTTCAATTTTGTTATTTGATTAGTTTACCTACTAATAGTCTGATATTTGTATATTTCTTTCATGAAATTTTATGGAAATTAATTATCTTTTATTTAACTTAAAGAAAAATGCATGAACATATCTCTTTTCCTATTGTGTGTAAATTACTCTTTCTCACGAGTGGTTTGCAACACCCTATTTATCATCTCTCAGTTCTGTCTCTGTCCTTGGGCAAAGTGCACTCAGGGGTGACTCAAACAAAGGACAGAGTCGCAACTGAGGAAAATTATACAGAGAATATATATTTACATATATTTATTTATATCTATATATTTTTAAAGGTTTTGAGTTAACTGTTATCTTTTAATTTTTATGGTCTTGTATGTTGGCTTCTCAAATTCAAAATGTGATTGATTGATTTGTTTTTTACAGTTTATCAACCCATTTCAGTTTATTTAAAGGTTATTTATAGCCAGAAAATATTTTTAGTTTGTAAGAATTTTGACGGGGGGGGGAGATAATAATGATTTAGTGATATAAGTCTTACTGGTTAACTTATATCGAGTTGGGGAGAAAACATGGATTCATCCATGCTTGTAAGTGACTATAACGCACCCAACTGAAATAGGAACTCAGCTCTCCAATTAACAGTCATTATCCACTACACCACCTGCCCATCCAAGCTTACAGCACATGGTATTCCTAAATGCTCACCCATCTAAGTACTAGACCAGGCTCAATGTTGTTTAACTTTGGTGATTCCATGAGAAGCGGTGTTTCAATGTGTAATGACCATAAGCCACAATATTTTTCCTTCACTTTACTTCTGTTTATAGATGCAAGTTATAAAATAAAATCTCTATATTTATCTTGATTAAAGTTCCTTAAGTGACGATGCATATTAGTAAAAAACGTTTTTCTTTTGTCTTTTATTGATATTGTCTTTATAGATATGTTTTATTTATATTTGAATTTTTACACATAGATTTGTATACATCATAACTTTTTAAACAAATTAACTATTGCCCATTATATAGTTGAATACTTTGGTAAGATCCAAATAAGGATGTGCAGTATTATAGGTTGTGATCTGGCAGCTCAGATCCAGTCACTTTCTCACCCCCATAAGGTTGCCTCTCTATTTCTTTTCTATAAATACTTTCATGGTAATTGTTTAAATAAACTCTTTGCCATGGTACCTAGAGTTTTCGAAATTAAGCACTGCATTAGACAGGTGGCAAGATCTCATCAATTTACAGTTGAGCTGGCTAGATGTAGTCATAAGATTTATGCTAACGGTTTCTTTTCTCACACTTCTCCCTTTTGGATCTCTCTTCCAGTTCTATGCTTTCCAGCCAACTTAAATGCAATGTCAACCGCTATCTACTCTCCACATGATTACTCTCTTCTCTTTCTGCTCATTCTTAATGTTTCTCTTCATAGTTCTTCCACACCCTGTAACCTCTTCCGTTTTGGTGACAATATTGCCTTGCTTGGGGGTGATACTGATTAAAAAATATAACATTCCCAGTAATGATAAAAGTTAAACAAGAATAAGTAGAATATCAGTGCCCCAAGTTCAGAACTCTACAGCTAAGACTCACTCTGTGACATACATTGGGACAAATCATTACCATTCCTTCATATTCTTTTTGTAAGAAGGAAGTTTCATTCATTTAGCTTCTTCTCAAGAACTGCTACTTTATGGAACAAATCTATATTCTTTTCAAATTGAAGGTTAACCATTAATTTTCCAATATATCTTAATAAACTGCACTTTTGAAAATCCTTGTGGATCTAATCAATAAATAGTATTTACTATTTTTGTTGTAAATTCTCAAGAACAAAAAAAATCCATAATTCACTTTCATCACATGTTTATGTTTTAGAAAAATTCTAATCACTTTCAAAAGCAACAAACATTGCCGAGAAGATAAGGTAGTTGAAATAATAGCGACGTCAAAGGGGAAACAGTCCTTTTGATACTTCGTTTTATTGGTTTTTTTTTTTTTGCAGAAGAATGATTTTCAATGTCTGCAACCAAAGAATGATTTTCATTGTTTACACTTGAAGAATGATTCTTAAATAGCTACAGTTAAAGAATGCTTGTCAATCTGTGTAACTGAAGAATGATTTTAAATATCTACAAAGAATGGTTTTCACTATTTACATTATTCAGACTATTGTCCTCATTTTTGTTGCCATATTTATCACATTTCGAACTGAAACCTTTATTTCACTTGCTGGGGTAGACTGTTCTAGTTCCGATATTTCTAATAGATATCAATTATCAGTTATCTCCTGCTAATTCACCTCTACAAGTTATCCACTGTCTTAACCAGGTATTGAACTCACAACTCTTTGGGTCCTCTAACCAACGCATTTATCCATTGTGCCACGTCTCCTTAAGGACACCTGTGTATGAATTTCTGGGACTTATAAACTTAATGTCTTCAGCAACCATTTTTACAATTGTTCATATTACAATTTTTGCTGTTATCAATTATGTTTTTTTACCAGAACTCATATTGCAATTTTCATTATTATTATTGCTTTTCTCTGGTTCCCATATTGTATTCATTTCTATGCTTAGTCAGCTCAATAGATTTTTGTGGCCTAGCATATGTGCTGATTCCTTAAGTTTACAAATTTTCCAGTGATGTTCTTTGTCTATGATTTCAACCTGATTCCACAGAGAGTGGTGATCTCCCTTTTCTCTCTATATGTGGTCAACCATGCCTGAATTTTTCCACTTCCCCTCATGTTACAGCTTTTTGGTGTTCTTGAAGCCTTACCTTAAGGGGGCAGCCAGTCTCCCCTTTATATTTCTTTCCACAGCTGCATGAGATGGCATACAGAGAGCCTTTAGTTATGTTCTGTTTTATGTGGGGGTCTTACTCAGGAGAGATATCTGCAAAGTGTCATCCAATTTTTGAAGGTTGTCCAGATGTTATATGGACTGCAGATCCTTTGTATTTTCTCCGATAACCCCTTCACATAAGACAGGCAGACTCTTTTCTGAGTTTTGTTGTCCTCCTCTTTTACCCACCTATCCCATTTTATTGGGGCTGCTGCCATGTACTCAGGGTAGTTGTTACGTCATAGAGTACTGACCAATACTTTATCTAATATCTCTGTGTGCCACTTATGACTTTTGATCAGTGTTGCAAAAAGCGGACAATCCCTTTCTTTACACTGTATGGATGGTGAGAGTTGAAATCGAGGTACTTTCTGGTGAATGTCGGTTTGTGGTATATGGATGTCTTGAACCCATGCTCTATTCGAGATATTAGAACATCCAGGAATGGGAGTGTGCTGTTACTCTCCTTCTCCATTGTGAACTGTATCGAAGATCTTATTGAGTTCACATGATCCAGTAGAATCTGGACATCTTCTTGGTGTGGCCAGAGTATAAAGGTGTCATCTACATATCTTAACCAGAGAGTTGGCCTTAGAGATATAAATTTTGATGCCATTTTTTCAAAGTATTCCATGTATATATTTGCCATTGCTGGTGGTAATGATGAGCCCATTGTTAATCCCTAATCCTTTTAATATGTGTGTGATCCCATTCTGAAGTGTGTTGTTTGTGTACAGAAAGTCAACATCTCCATCAGATTATCTACTGGAATACTGGTCTGTTCTCCTAAAGATGAGTCAGAGGCCAATCTGCCTCCTCCATGGGTACCTTGGTGAACAAACTCACCACATCCAAGATCACCATCTTGTCGGATAGGATGGCGGCATCTTTGATTATTTCTACGAAGTGGTCAGTTTCAGACATGTGAATGTGACTTTCTGATCAATGGGTCAATTATATCTACAAGGAAGTGACTTGGTGACACACAGAGCCTTGGCAACTAACAATCAGCCTGAGGGGAATACCATCTTTGTGAATCTTAGGGAAACCATATATGTGAGGTAGCTTGATGTAATGCTGCAACAACTGCCTATACATCTTTGGTGTGAAGTGATCCTTGTTCTTGATTAGTATCTGTGACAGTTTGCATTCTGTTTTCATTGTAGGATCCTTTTTTACTTTGTTGTAGCTATCATTTTTAATGAGGTCTTCCAGCTTTCCTGTATAATCTGATTTGTCCATCACTACAGTTGCATTGCCTTTGTCAGAAGTACAAACAGATACTGAAGAATGGTTTTTATTGTTTATAACTGAAGAATGATTTTAAGTGGCTACCATAGAAGAATGATTGTCAATATCTGCAACTGAAAAATGATTTTCAATGTCTACAGCCAAAGAATGATTTACATTGTTTATAATTAAAGAATGGTTTTAAGTAGTTACAATTGAAGAATTGTTGTCAATGTCTGCAACTGAAGAATAAGTTTAAATGTCTATGATCAAAGAATGATTTTTAATACCAAGAATAGAAGAATGATTTTAAGTGTCTGCAACTGATAAAATGTTCTCATTTATACCTACAAAGATTTGTCAGATATCACTCTTTCAATATTACTGGGGGTTTTTTTTGCATGATCCACATGTTATTTTGTAAATACCAGAAACAATAAATTCATACCAATATCTCAAAGCCTATATTTGTTGTTAGATATAGAGTGGTCGTACATTCATAATCTTCTCTTCCTGTTACCTCCTCTTTCATTCATATCACACACCTCATTCATAATTACCATGTTCACTGTAAACCTCTATATTCAGTGGTTCTCCAGCTTTGTATTGGAAGAATTTTACAATCAGAATTCTTCATGTTAAAATAGCTGAAATGCTTTACAAAAATCCTATCAATATCCAAGCAATAAAATACCAGCAAGAATATTTCTCAGTTTCTTCAGTTGAGCAACTATTGGACCTTAAACTCAATCCAGACCTCAAGTGGAGCTCATACATACGATTCATCTTGAAAGATGCTGGAAAATGTTCAGTTCCTTGTACCCTTCCAGTAAGTACATGACTTCTTGTGCTATCCTCTACCTTTACAAAATCCAGATCAGGCCTAAGATTACTGCTGCTATATACTGACAGGAGCTGCCCATTCTTCATTTTCCAGTCTTGATAGAGTCCAGAAGCATCTCTGCATCCTTGTGGGTGACAAATTATTTTCCACTCTACAACATCTTTCTTACAGTCAAAATATTTTAGGTTTCTAACTGATCTATTGCTACTTCCATGAAAAGTGCACAGATAAACTACATTCCTTAGTTCCACCATTTTTAACCTTCATGGCTAAGACCTGCCATGTTACACACATTGTATCGAAGCACCCTTCATATTCCATTTGTAAAATCTAAGTCCACTCGAGCTTCTTTTACACACAAACCGCTGATCTGTAGAGTTGACTCCCAAGATGATGTTTTCCCAACCACTACAATCTTAACCTGTTCAATCTAGGATTAAACATTATTTTCCCCACATATCTGCTTATATTGTGCCTCTTACTCTGTAGCACTCTACCTCAAGTGGCTCCCTGGCCTTGTACTGGTTGAACATCATTGTAAACTGTTAACTGCTTACTAGCTTATATACCTAAAGGCTACATAATAATAATCTTGTCTCCATTTTTGGAGTTGTTTTTTTTTATATTTGCTTAGATCTACAGCATGGGCAAAAAAATTCCCTGGGTAAAATTTATTTTATATTTCTGTATGCTGTCCTCCATTCTTAGCAAAGAAGCTAATTTTTCCCCAAGTTCTTTGCGACATCTTTTTCCATGTTGATGCTCTTAATTCATGGAAACAATCTTTTTTAGCCACTTTCACTTCCTAAACACATCTTGTTGAAGATCTGATGCCTTAAGCGCTGAATGAACCATTTCTGAAGAATGGCCAAAGAAGCATCATGACTAACACTTAAGGTAAAAAAAAAATATAAGCCAATAAAATCATTTGAAGAAATTTTGCCCAGGGGCTTTGTGTTCATTTTGGAATAGCAAAAATACCTAATTTTAAAATTGGATATCTAATAAGCCCAAGTATCAATGATAGCCCCAATCACCTAAGCTGTCAGTCTATAAAAAAATAATAATCAAAGTATAAATTTATTCCTTCATTTTCTTGTAATAATAACTATTACTAATATTTTTTCAATAAAACCATAAATAAAATGTATAGCTTGCCTAAAAGAAATATCACAAGAAAACAGTGATATATAATCTATAAATTATAACATGCCACTAGAATATTAATACATCATAGTGGCATGTAATATATAAGTTACAAGTTACACATTAGTTACATTATAAAAATTATTCCCTGAAAAATTAAAGGTACATTGCAATAGTAAAAGATAACTATCAAAAGCTAAACAAAATATAAACAGGAAAAATTTCATCTTTTTAATCAATTCATCCCAAGCAAGGTTATAATGCCACTAAGATGCAAGGAGACTACTGGGAGTGAATGAGAATGAAAAAGACTTTAGAAGAAACTAGAAACTTAATCCTAAACTGGAAACAAGGGATAAACTTCTAGTCCTGTTCAAAAGACTTGGGAGAAGTTGTGAACCAGACTATAGGTGAACCTATTGAAGGAAAAAAAAAGAAAAGAATGCTGAATGGCTACATAATTTAATTTCCCTGTATAAGAATGAATGCTGAGCAATTTCTTTACAGTTCAAGAGGAGACGAGGCAACAGAGATGTAAATCTACTGAAGGATCTTGAGAATACCATGGACAGAACATATGAGTAACAAGGAAGTTTTAAATCACAGGACATACTGAAAGCCAGAAGGACAAAAGGAAACAGTGCTTAATTTACTTAAGAAGCTTGTGTAAATGGATGATAAAATAGAGTGTGAGAATGATAGTAATGGAATAAATAGTGCTTTGAGCTACAAAAGATAGGAAACTGTGGAGAGCCATGATCAATATTGTCCTGAAGGGACATGCCAGATAAAAGAAAAAATGGATTAAGGAATAGTTGTGCTGACAATAATGCTGAAATTTTTTATGAATACTTTGCAAATTAAATATCTTAAAAATCACACGTGTAGAGCTAGCAAGAACAAAATGTACCAATGTTTTTGGCAACATTGATAAACTAGAATTAATAGAAGATTGTACTGGGTATGAAGTAGGGGATGTTATCCGAAAGAATAAAATAAGGAATGTGTTATTTTTTGCTAAGAATGTTATCAGAAAGAGCAATACAAATGCAGAAGGACATGTACTTGTATTTTATACATTATGCAAAAGTGTTCAGAAAAATATGCCACCAAAACCTGTTGGAACTGCTCAGCAACTTTGATATATTTGAGGAGAATATTAGAATAATCAAGAACCTATACTGGCAGCAAACAGCCTGCCTTCATATAGAAGATAAGATTGACAGATAAACAAAAATAGATAGAAAGGAGTATAAGATAAATCTGTGTCTTCTCATTGGACTTATTCAACCTATACAGCAAGGCAATTCTGAGAGAACTAGAAGTCCTACCAGGATTCATTCATTAAACTGTATAGACCAAACAGTGTTGATTACAGACACAGAAAGAAAGCTACAAAAACTCCTCCAGAAGGTAGTGAAGGAAAGTGTGAAAAAAACATTACACATCAATAGCAAGATGGAATTCATAGTTGGTATCCAACAGGATGAGCCCAAAGTGCGAATTGCAATTCGGAGATACCAAAATCAAGCAAGTGCAGTAATTTAAATATCTGGGAAGTGTTTTAACAGAGGACAATGAAAGTGTGACACTGAAATCCGAAAGCATATTGGGAATGCCAATAAAGCATTCCAAACCTAAGTAGAGTCCTAAGAAATAGCAAAATTTTACTAGAAACAAGGAAAAGAGTAGCAAAATGCTACATTATATCTGTCCTCCTGTATGGCAGTGATGCTGGACAATCTCCTCAAAAATGAAGATGAGACTTGAAGCAACAGAAATTTGGTTTTGCAGAAGGATGCTGAGGATACCGTGGACAGAATATGTGAGGAATGATATTTTGGACAAAATGGAAACAAAAAGGAAACTAATACTTAAAATCAGAAAGAGACAGTTGAGATTACTGAAACACATAATGAGGAAGAAGGGCTTGAAAAATCTGATACTCACAGGACAGATAGAGGGCAATAGGGAGACAGATAGAGAGCAATAGGGAGACAGAGTGAGGGCAATAGGGAGACAGATAGAGGGCAATAGGGAGACAGGAAAACAATCCCTGACTTAATTAGTAAGCTTGAGTAAATGGATGACAGAACAGGGCTTAGGAGAAATAACTAAAAACAAAGTTTATTAAGAGCTACAAGGGACAGGAAAATGTGGAGAGCTATGATTGCCTATGTTCTGAGGGGGCATGGCACATAAAGTAATAGATATAATAATAGTACAAATTTAACAAAATATGTCAACGCTTTTGTAACCATCAGTAAATCAGTATTTATATATGATTCATTTTTTTAATCTTTTCACCCATGCAAGGCAATAAAGCCACTAAGACACATGAAGCTATTGAATGTTAGAGAATATGAGAAAAATAAAAAAATCTCTATGAAGAGAGATAACAATAAAAGAACAGGGATTAAGAAGACAGAAGATAACAATTTTATTAGCCATAAAGTTGAAGAATATTTTCTTTTGTTATTATATAATAAACTATCCCCTTAAAAATTACTAACATGTGAAAACCTGATAATTTCAAGAATTTAACAAAATATGGCATCATTTTTACTGCATCAGTAAACTAGTATTAATATAAGATCCTATTGGTCATGAAGTGGGGGTCAGTTTCCTATCACTATTAAATAATAAATTGATCTCCTCAAAATTACTACATATTAATATAATAATTGAAAAACAAGTTGTTACACATCTGTAAAGCTTCTTATAATACTAAAGACTGAGCAAAATATGTTGTTTTTTTATGGTATGGGAAAAATGTCTATATCATAAATTTCTACTAAGCATAAAGTGGGGGATTGACTGGTTTTATGCGGTTAATAAGTAAGAATCTGATACCCCAGAAATACTACATTTTGATATAATAATTCAGAAACAAGATATTTAAAACTACACAAAAAGCTTTTCATATGAAGTAGTTCTACAAAAAATGCTAAGAATACCATGTACAGAACATATAAGCAATTAGGAAGTTTTAAATAACATCGGAAAAGAAAAAAAGAAAACTTATAATCAGCTGAAGTTACTGGGACAGATAATGAGCAAACATGGCTGAGAGAATTTAATACTGAAAACAAGAAAAACAAGAGGAAACGGTAACTAGACTACTTAATGAGTTAGTGTGACATGGACAATCATGGCTCTCCACAATTTTTTGTTCTTTGTAGCTCTTAATAGCTTTTCTCTTTTTGTTATCTCTAATAAACCTTGCTCTGCCAACCATTTACCCAAGCTCACTAGGTAAGTTATGCATTATTTTCCTCTATCACTTTTGCCCTCAATATGACTTGTGAGTATCAGATTTTCCAAGCCATCTTTCCTCACTATGTACCCTAGAAATTTCAACTATCTCTTCCTGATGTTATGTATAAGTGTTCTTTTCATTTCCATTTTATTTAAAACTTCACCATTGCTCACATGTTTGATCCATGGTATTTATAGTATTCTTCTATAGAACCACATTTCTATTCCTACAAGTTACTTGAATCATTCACTGCCATATAGGAAGACTGATATTATATCACAATTCAGTACTCTTTTCTTTGTTTCCAACATAATTTTTGTTTTTTAATACTTTGCTTAGCTTTTGGAAGACATTTTTCACTATCCCAATGTGCCTTTCGATTTCAGTGTCACACTTTCTGTCCTCTGTTAAAACACTTCCTAGATATTAAAATTTTTGCACTGGCTTGAATTTGGTCTCTCCAATTTGTAATTTGTATATTGGTCTGTTCCTTTTGCTAACAACCATACATTCTATCTTCTTGCAAATGATGTTTAGTCCTTTCTTCTTGCTTTCCTTCACTACCTTCTTTAGGAGTTCTTGTAGTTTCCTTCCTAACTCTGCTATCAACACTATGTAATCTGTGTATCTGATATTGTGTAGCGAGTGTAGGTTTTGCAGTATCTGATCTCACACCCAACCCTCTCCATTTCTCAAAAAGTCTTGGAATCAGCAATAAAATGTGCCAAGCTGTATTTTTTTTCTGTCAGAAAAAGATATATGAAATTTATGGGATACGTAATGAAGACAGCAAGGCATGGTGGATTAATGGATAGCGGCTCGGATTGAGGAATTGGAGAGCCAAGTTTGGATGCTAGTCGAATCCATTACATTCACTTATGTGCTAATACTCTTGGGAAAGGTATGAATCCTCTTCTTCCACTCCCTAGCTATAGGTAAATAGCAGGACAAACCAGGTTTTATAGCCTTGGATGGCAACTAATCTACTGCAGAAAGAAATGGCAACCTACTGCAAGGGAAAAATCAGCCTCGTCAGTCATGTATAGAAAGATACATGATCGTCTAAGCATGTATCATTCATGGCACATAACTGATGAAGACAGAGGCCTTGGAGAATTTGATCATCGCAGGGCATATTGAAGACAAGGACAGTTGGATGCAATGAATAAACTATTGAATGAATTTATAAATGTATGGCAGAGTAGAAACTAATATGGATGCTAAAGAATAAAAAACATTGCTTAGAGTTAAAAAGGACAGAAAGACATGCAGAACCATCACTGCCCTCATGCTACAGAGATACAGTACATAAAAGAAGTTGTAGTGAACGAGATAATCAAGTACCCCGGAAAAAAGTTCATGTTTTGTGTGCGATCTGCCGAAGAAGGATTACCAAAAAGTAGTCAGCAAAACTCTGATCTGACAACCTCATGCACAGAGTCTTCACCATCTGAAGAGGTGCTAGCCCTACCTCCGATGGTAATTATTCCTTGATGTGTTCAATATAAAACTGATCCCCTAATTCAGTGGTGATACTAGTGGACAGTCTGTGGTTGAATGGATCAAAAAGGTGGAACTGGTCTGCGAATTATGCAAGATATCGAAGATTGATCGGATTTTTCCTCTGCGATTGAATGGCGGTGCCCTTGCTGTGTATAGGCAGCTGAGTAAAGAACAGAAAAGGGAAAGGCTCTCAGAAGCCGGGGAGAAGGAAAATTCGGGCATTTTTGGCTACGGCATTAGTGAGTTATTTTCCTGATGTGTTACAAGTGATTTTCTTTCTTTGTCTTGTGAAAGTAACAAATTTGCTTTGAGAACACTTACTCTTCAGAAGTATCTTTCTTTCAGATGAACTAACTTGCAAGGATAAAGGATTCCAACATCATTTTTAACCAACATAGTTGACTGATTGTGGCTATGCCTATAACCTCTACACTAGTCCACACTCCTATAATCCATCAAAAGTCAAGCACTTCAAGAGTGAATTAAAATTATGATATAAATCAATCACTTCACTCACAAAAATCAATCCTTCTCTTAGATGAACTGTCTTACAAACATAAAGGGTTTCAACTTCATTTTTATCCATAGCTTAAGGGAGAAGCAGAGTCATGCCTTCATTCAAGAAAATCAATTGATTTTCTTTGATTTTACACATTTTTAGATTCACATTGTCACAGTGATCTTTGGGAACCGCAAATGTTATTTATATTTTTTTACGTTTCTTTTTTGTGTTATAAATCAAATTTGTCTGGAAAAAAGTGATCAGGTTAAAATATAGACCTGTGGGAGGCTTTCTTTTTCTTTTTGTCATGTTTCCCCACCACACTTTTATCTTTACTGATTATTCAAATACAATTACTCTGTTATGTGATATCATTTGCAAAGTAGTGATTTCTTTTCTCCCCAGACATTCTCTGTCTTGTAGAGATTTATCAAGATGAAATTCAGTTTTTTGTTGCTATTCTTAAAGAAAGATTTCATGGGAGCAAATTTTTGGAATGACTTTATTCTAATATATATAGATTCTTCCCATGGTCACCAAAAGTGCACTGGATCCAAATCCAGGACCTTATCACTCCATAATTGATCATCTTCATGGGTGTAGCCATAATCTTGATTAATTTCAGCTTGGTGATACTATTTAACACATAGATGTTTTGAATTCAGAGTTTTGCTTCTACTATACCAGTTGACATCCAGAGTTATAGGACTCTGTCTGTCCTGCTATTTACCCATATGTGGGGGAAAAAGAGATGAATTCATACCTTTGCCAAGTATATTGGCACATAAGTGAATGTAGCAAACACAACTGAAATTCGAAATCGCCTCTCCGATTCCTCAATATGAGATGCTATCCATTACTCCACAGTACCTCTCTATATATAATTGGGATATTTTTATTTCTATTTTTATTTAGGCTTACAGCAACACATGTTGAAACATCAGTTCTCATATGATCACTGAAGTTAAGCAACATTGACCCTGGTCAGTATATTAAGGGGTAATGCCAAAATACTCTACAGCAGTCAAAGAATAGATTAAATATAATGTCATTTACCACAGGAGATGGTATCTTGAATTGCATATGATATATTTAATGTGCACACACACACACATATGTGTGTATTTATGTATATATTGAGAAGGCATGTTGTAGTAGTGGATAGTGGCTTGGATTGAGGAATTGGAGAGCTAAGTTTGAATTCCATTCAAATTTTATGCTGTACTGCTGAGAATTCATGCCAAAAGCTCCAATACAAACATTTGGGTGTCAGTCTGATGACAGTGTAGAGGATTTAGAAAGAGTTGGATGAGTCTAATGGTGATTACAAAGGTGTTTGGAGTAATCATTAGTGATGGTCCCATTATGCCTCTATTCATCTTCCCAAAGGGCCTCAAACTCAACATGGAGACCTCCATCAAGTGACTTGAGGAGGTAGTGCTTCCCTGTGTCGAGAGGGTGGCTGCTGGAAGACCCTATGTCTGGCAACAGCACTCTGCATCATGCCATACAAGCAGGAGAATCCAGTCACAGCTGTCAGACAATTTCTGCAATCACATCACTCCTTACATTTGGCCACCTAACTCCCCGGACTGCCTTGATTATTATGTGTGGGGCATATCTGAGTGAGTGACAAACAAAACTTCTTTGTAATGCCAAAGATGAACTGAAGGCAAGCATTATGACAGCATTCACCAACTTAAACAAGGAGACCATCCAGAAGAGTTGCAGGACATTCCAAATTCATCTTGAAGCTGTGGTTGAAGTCAATGGCAATTTTATTGAATAAATTTTCTCTTTAGTATTTAAGGATATTTTTTGTGTAATTTTGGTAAATATATCTGTTAAAATGAGATGCCTGTGTTATTTTCATTTTTGCATAATTTAGATGACAATAAAACCTTCTGCAGCAGTATTTTCACTACTGCCCAAATTAATAACGAAAAGGAAAGAAAAAAAATGCAAATCAAATTCAATTACAAAGAAAAATTATTTATT
The DNA here is from genome assembly GCA_903632075.3 of Acanthosepion pharaonis. NCBI lineage: Eukaryota > Metazoa > Mollusca > Cephalopoda > Sepiida > Sepiidae > Acanthosepion > Acanthosepion pharaonis. Next base: position 1,008,799 of record CAHIKZ030003615.1, on the reverse strand, counting down.
TCTTACCAGCTAAATAATGGCTCTTGCAAAAATTCATCCCTTTTTGCTGAGAATAAGATAACCTATTCTCTGAGTAAAACAATATAAAAACGTATAGCAGAAAACAAACTTAAAAATTACAAAGCACAAAAAAACCAAAAAGGAATGCACCCATCTGCTGTGTCAATGATAACAATAAAAAAAAGTGGGGAAGAGCCTTAGCTCTTCAATTACACTTTCAATCCTTTCAAGATTTAAAAGTTTTTATCCTTTTTCTTTTCTCTCTTGTGTAGACAAAGTTCTCTTCCTGGTGATCAACTCCCTTTTTTCTTCACTTATTTTCCTCCCATCCAACTGGAAATTATGCTTTTCTTTTACGGCTGCTAGAAGGTGAAAATTTACATAAACAAAAGCAAAATACTTTTTGAAAACGCACATGTTCACTCATTCTGGGGCTTCTTCTAGAGGACTTCTCAAAACTTACTCAAAAGGGGAAACCTGCCCTCAGCAACTTTTCTTACCCATGCATCCTTACTTATTGGCAAACAGTGCCTGCCTTTTCAGCAGGGAGAGAGAAAACAACCTCTTCTCTCTAAGCGGTCTCGTTTCCAACTGCTCCTAAGGTCCAGTTTCAGTTCTCCCTTGCCTTTTAAAGGTGGGTGGGTCACTTTTGAACTGTCCAATCACAGTCCATTACAAAAAAATATCAGCAGGTTCTTAGGGTCAGTAACACAGTGAGTGTCTTTTGTTCTCCCTTGACCTAAAAATTTTCAAATAATAAAAATGTTTTATGAAAAATAAATTCTTCATAATTCTTTATATTTATTCTTTAATTTCAGATATCTAAAGATTTCCATGGCTGGTAAGAATGATTCCTCAAAAGAGAAAAAAGTATTGTAAAATTGTTTATGATAAGGACACAGTTTTGCAACTTGTAATAAAGTTGCATAGAAATCACAGAAGAATCAAAAAAGTAAATGTAAACATTGGAAATTTTAAAACAAGAAAAAGACTGGTTTTGGGAATGACACAAAAAAGAATATAAGAAATATTAAAAGGATAATAAACAAGAAAAGCTGATTGAAGAGCTAGAAAATATTTCAAAAGTCTGGTGATATCAAGAAAATTGGCTAAAAACACTACTTGTAAGCAAATGTTAAAATGATGCTTTTTAGATATATAAAAAGAAACAAATTTAACATTGAAAATTCAAGGAACTTTTAATTTAAATTTTAATGTCATGTTTGATAATACAAAAAAAATTATTACACACATAAAGATTTTATTTAATTTGGTATAATATATGTTTGTATATGATCTTCATAGTTTGATTACATTTCAACACAAACTTAAAAAAAAACTTTCTTAAATCTTCTTTCACATAAAATCAGATCTTATGGGATACTAGGACTCACTAACTATGAAATATATTAAATCTCTAACTGTAGAATTGCTAGAAAACATTTTTTAAATGTTGGATCGATTTGCTATGAATTACTGTTACAAACAGAGCAGACCCATAAAGTTGTGAATTACCCAACAGAAATAGCTCTTTCTTGTATATATAAGTGTATATATTGGATATTATTATTAATGTCTCAATTTGATAGTAAAAATTTGAATTAAAATTTACTTGAATTTTAAATTTGTTTCTATTTATATATGAGATTTTTATTTATGAGGCCGGGATTTTGTCTAATTTTGTCCATTGGCTTTTTGCTTGCTGGGTTTTGTCCATTGGCTTTTTGCTTGCTGGGTTTTGTCCATTGGCTTTTTGCTTGCTGGGTTTTGTCCACTGGGTTTTTGTCATGGATTCTTTTTAATTAGCAGGTGGGACAGAGTAATTCAACAACATTTGTTAGTATATATATTGTCAGTATTGTATACTTCATTTATTATGTCTGTAATCTTGTCAATGCCAAAATCATCTATGGCTGCTAGCATCTCTATTATGATTTCGTCTAGCCAAATTTGACTTTGAAATTTCAAGTATTCAAGACTTGGGAGCATAGTTAATACTTAGTTAACATTTGAGGAAAGAAGGCTTGGGAAATTTGACACTCACAAGACATACTGAAGGCAAGAGGGGCAACAGAGAGTCATATTAATGAGATTGTGCAAATGGATGGTAGAACATGGACTGGGTGGGATAGTAAAGAGATAAACGTTGCTTAAAGCTAAAAAGGACAGAAAGTTGTGGAGAGCCGTAATTACTCATATGCTCAAGGGATTCAACGCATAAAAGATAATGTAGTTCTCCATTCTGCATCATAACTTATATGAATCTCTTCCAAGTTACTATCTCTGTACCATCTTTCTCAACAAACAAGCTTGTTTGCATACATCTACCCCCATACACATTTCCACCTACAACTGTTCATTTATTATTTCTTAGTCAAATCATTTCACCCCAGCTTTTTCACCAAACCTCACCTATCCATTTGATTGTGGATACTCTCTACACTTGTGACCTTCGGAATTCCCCCATTCATCCATCTAACTTGGCTCATTTCTCATTGTCTGACTGCATTATAAATCATCTATATCCAAATACAGTTTTGCTCTTCCTTCTCAACATCAAAGACAGTATACACTCTCTTTGTCTACTTCAAGAATTTGATGTCAGAAATGGCAACGGTTCCTTAAACTTGACCCATCCACTTGTAATCCAAACCAGAATCCAAAGCAGCTTTAGCTACCAAAAAAACTTTTTATTTCTTTACATGTTTGAACCTGCATGGTGTCACCCACCATGCAGTAGTTAAATATTTTTACCGGTGATAGTTTTTGGTGTTCAAGCCCAGACAAAAGTTAAGTTTCCAGATGATGATTTTCAGGGCTGGCAGGGTATATAATTATCTATGCGCCCATGGGCATCTCAATAAATTGCGATGAAAAAAAATACCCATTCAACAATTTTAAAGAAATCTTTAAAATGCTGAATAGCTTCTTTTTTAAATTTTCTTATTAAAAAATTATAACATAAATTTGTTGTAACATCACTACAAAAATAGCCATTTTGTTTCAACACTTCTGGTGTCTTATCAAGTGAGTGTGTTGAATGTAGAATAAAGAGTTTATATATATATATATATATATATATATGTAAGTTTTACATTCTCTAGGCCCTCTTCGTTATGTGTCCCAGAAATTTCAGCAGTCTTTTTCTTATTGCATGTATTAGTTTCATTAGTGTTTCTGTTTTCCTTAAAACTTCCTCATTGCTCCCATGTTCTATCCATGATATTCTTAGCACTAAGCAGTAGAATTACATCTCTGTTACTTCAAGTCTCTTCTTCATTTGTGAGATTAACAAGGATTCATTAATATATCATAGATTATATATTAAATGTTAGATCAGTACCCTTTTCCTTCATGCTAATGATATTTTCCTATGTCTTAATACTTTGTTTAGTTTTTGGTTGGCTTCTTTTGTTATTCCAATGCACCTTCAGACTTGTATCATGTTTCCCGCTATCTGTTACAACACAGAGTTAAATTTCTGTACCTTCTCAAGATTGATGCCCCCAATATTTAACGCACATGTTTGGTCACCTTATACACAACTGCATAGCTTACTACATCATTTGTACTTAACAGACATCTTGACATGCAGTCAATTAAATAGAGTGAAATTATTCACTGAATTACAAGAAGTATTAACTCCAATCTATAGTCCCCAATCTCTCTGCTCATTACTGTCATTCTGTTTTCAGATATCTAATGACATCATGTTACTCTCCTAAACGAAGCTGTTTCAAGAGAAATCCATTATTTTCACACATAGAACTATTAAATATTATAGTTAGTGGCTAAGTTGTAATAAGTAATAATGTAACAACTATATATATTATCTACTGTAATAAGAATGAATCTCTCTCTCTCTCTCTCTCTATATATATATATATATATATATATATATATATATATATATATATATATATACATGCATATTACATATTACAATGAATCATTCATACAAAAAGTAAATTAGTAAAGTTAATGGTATAAAGAAATACCTTTGCAAACAAACTTTTAAAGAGGCATTAACCTACCAATCACTCAATGTATGTTATGATCCTTGTTTTTTAAAATTATAATAAAAAATATAATGCGAATCAAATGATGTCTTTTTTAAAATGTGTTATTGATAACAGATACAAACTTGTGGTGTGGCCAGTTGCAACACTATGGTTAAATTTTTTGAAAATTTAAATAAGTGCATTTTTTACTAATATGACAATTTGAGAAATTTTTTGTTGCAGGAGTTTATATGAACTATTATATTTTTTCATCTTGGATGCTACCTGAATGTTACCAAAAACAAAACAATTTACATGCACAAAGATGACTGAACGTACAGTCAAAAGTATTTGCGTATTTAAGGAAGATCTAATACAGTTTATAATTTTATAAAACAAGGATCATAACTTTCATCAAGTGATTGGTAGGTTAATGCATATCATTAACTTTACTAATTTACTTTTTGTATAAATGATTCATTGTAATATAAATTGAACTGCACCACATATTTGATATATATATATATATATATATATATATATATATATATATATATATATATATATATAATTAAATGAGTAATCAAGGGAAATAAGACAAAAGAAATCAAAGTTATAATGCATATACATTTTTATCATTTTACTCTTTTAAATTTGTTTTGAAAGAACTATTTTTGTCTTTTTTCATAAGAATCTTTTTATTCAGAGAAGTCTCTAATTTTTAAGAATCAAAGTTACGCAAACTTATTAGAAAACAAATTACAACATTTAGTAAATAAATGCTAAATTGCAAAGTTGACAGAGAGATGAAAACACTTGAATGTTAGATAAACATATTTCTAATTGTAAATGTGATTGTATTCTTTTGTGAAAAGGTGAAATTGTACTTGTCTGGAAAATGGGCTGAGTAGCAACATTTTTTTCTTCTTGAAGTGAGATAACAGGTAAATTTGGTGTCATATTGTCCACTGATGAGATGAGAAATGAATGAAAAAGAATTTTGAAGTTGTGTGATTAGGTATTTTCTAAATTAATGTTTGTTGTGTCTTATCCTTTCTGATTAACTATGATGTTTGACATCAATTTGACTCATACTTATTTTTAAATACTGCTGTCTTGTTGTTTCATCATTCCCGCCAAGTCCCTGTTCTGCCATCCATTTACACAAGTTTCTTAGTTATGCTACTTACTGTTTCCCTCTGTTTCTCTTGTCTTCAGTATTCTTGTGAATATCAAATTCTCACAGCCCTCTTTCCTCTAGTGACATAGAAATGCCAACTATCTCTCCAATTAGACCTAAACTAAGCTGTTTCAAGAGAAATCCATTATTTTCACACATAGAACTATCAAATATTATATTTAGTGGCTACATAGTAATAATTAATAATGTAACCACTATATATATTATTTATTGCAATAAGAATGAATATATATATATATATATATATATATATATATATATATATATATATATATATATGTGTGTGTGTGTGTGTGTGTGTATAATAAATCAAGGGACACTAACCACTCATGCTACCCTGGTTTCTACTGACAAGGTTTCTTCAGGCAATGTAGGTTAATAGTGATTCCTAAATGATTTGTTTATATATATATATTGTTACAGCTGGCGCAACACAAAAATAAGACAAAACAGATTCTTAGAAATTAAAGTCGAAAAAAAGATTACAAGTAATAATGTAAAATGGGTTTTATTTAACATATAATAAAATATTTTTTATAAACATTAGGGCTGAGGTTTAAACAATATACGTTGGGAAATGCTAATAAGCTAACAAGTGTGTGAGAGGCCATAAAGTACTTGGCTTAATGTGTGGGAGTGGGAGAGGAAATCCTTATACAGTTGAGATTAAGGCGATGGATGGGAATTCATTGCTAGTCAAAGAATAATATTATTTTCTTCTTAGAAAAATAGTTAGATATTCACATGTATATAATATAAAGAAGTTTGGTCAATAATATTAAGGAATAAAAAGGTGAAGTATTTATCGACAGCCTTTTCTTTTTGTGGACTGCCGGAACTTAGATTCTTTCGGTTGAAACTTTGTTCATGAATCAAACGGATCGGAGTCAACCTCAGTAGTTATGACTGTGGGTTCAGGAGGCAAACTGGCTAGTTGGTATGAACTCCTGTTTATATATGTTTTTTGTATCCTCTAGAACCCAGTAGAAGTTTCCAGAGACTTCTAGAAAGTTCCATTCTATTATTATGAAATCTAAAGTGTTTGGTGAATGGGAGCTTTTCATAAGGTAAAAAGGGCATCTAACAGCTCCAGATTTAAGTCAACATTTTAAGCTAGGTTTTGTATTTTAGTATGAGTGTAAAGAGGTAAGGCAAAATGGGTCCTCGTATCAATATATATATATATACATATGCCCCATATGAGATAATTTGGATTTTATGTTTTACTACTATTTATTTGCTCTGTATAATCAATACATTGAGCTCTTTTTGTGGATTTGTGGATCAGTTTTAATATTTTATATTACTAAAATCCAACAGATTTACTATCTTTACTATATATATATATATATATATATATATATATATATATATATATATATATATTTTTAAGACATTTTATATTTAACATTCTTTTTATAGATACAAATATTTAAGTAAATGTGAATGTCAAGAATTTTTTCACAGAAAATATTCGTCCTCTGAAATTTTCACAGAAATCCTGTCGGAGGACGAATATTTTCTGTGAAAAATTCTCGGACATTCAGGCCAGTAAATGTTGTTTAATACTGTTTATTATAAAACAGAGCATTTACTTAAATATTTGTATCTATAAAAAGAATGTTAAACATAAAAATATCTTAAAATAATTGTCGGACTTTGTAGTTTCTTTGTAGTTTTCTAACACAATTCAACTTCATCCAAAGCTTATAAAATCTAGTCTTTTTCAGTCCTTATCCTTAGACATCTCAAATTCTCTAATTCTTGTCTCCAATCAATCAATGTTGTCTTGTTCCCCAAATCTTGAGACAAAAGGCAGGAAAGATTACAAAGGTGCTGGAGTAATTTTCTTTGATCAAGCCTTCACCGTGAAACTTTTAATTAGATAATGTTAATGAAATAACAATTTGAGAGGCAAGGAGAAGAGGGAAGTTCAGCCGATGATTGAAAACTAATTACAATTGGAATGAATGTTGGCACTAACCGAATGAAATAATTGAGTCTATTTGAAAATGCTTGAAGAATTAAAACATTTTTTCGTTAATTCTTTGACTGTGCTGGAAAAAAATACAAGATATAAAAGGGAAAATTTGCTGAGAAGAGGGAGAAGGATAACACTGAGATAAAGTGGGAATTTTAGAAATGTAGACTGACTTCCTTGGTAAGGGTTTTTGTTTTCTTTTTTTCTCCTTAATGTCTGTTTTATCTTATGGAAATCCCTGGCAATTCTAAGCTCTTTAATGTGGTTATTTCCAATCAAGTTAGCAAAGTAATGAAAAGTGGAAGTGGCAGAAAAAAAAGACAATGTTGCCCCAACAGAATTAAAAGCATGCCGACAATGTTTGATTTACCTAATGGGGCACCTATAATGCCTTGTCAGTGTTCACTTTTTATGAAGATGTGTTTTGGACATTTTCTGGCTTGTCCAAATCTTATAATAGGATAATAATGAAGGAAGCCATCTTGACTCTAACTTACAAGATTTGAAGCTTTAAATAAATATGCCTAAATGTCAAAAGTTCTTCCCAATGAATACATTTTCAGCCAATATAAAACTCATTTCATTACATTTCAAAATTTTGGCTTACGCTGAAACACCATTTTCAATACAGTCACAAAAGTTAAGCAATGTCAAGCCTGGTCAGTACTTAGATGGGTGACAGCTTGGAAATAACCGGTGCTGTAAGCTTTGATGTGCAGGTGGTGCAGTTCTAATTCCACTTGGGTTTGTTATATTCACTTATATGCAAATAATCTTGGGAAAGGCATGAATCCACCTATTCACATCTAATTAGTATTAGTGAAACTTTTATCACTAAAATCATTATTATCACAAAAAAATTCTTACAATCTAAAAATATTTTCTGGCTTTATATAACCTGCAAAGGTTTTATAAGCCATAAAAAAAGAATCAATCAATCTAAAAAATTTAATGTAAAATTAAAATCCTTTTAGAAAAGATAAAATAAGAAAATAATAACATTATAAAAAATAAGACAGTAATTTAATTCTTATGGTTAATCTGTTTAGTTATGTCAGGCTACTGTACAAGTGCTGCTGGTATTATGTAATCCTGTATGACGTACTGCATTGTCCTGTCATTGGCTGCTAAACTGGTTCCCTTACCAGGCTTTTCTGGTAATGAGGGTAGTTAGATTCCTATCAGTATTACAAACAATGGTGTAGACTGTATTCCATAGCTATGGATGCAACCAATGTCATGTTATTGTTGGGAAGAGGGTTATCCAGATGAAATCAGCCACATATCTGTGATGAATGCAAACTTTCAGACTCCAAGATATTGGATATGGTTTGAACTGGAGAAAAATGATCTCTGCGAGGTCTACTTGCTCAAGATGAATGAACACCTCTTCATCTGTGTGAGATGATACCTGTGAATGGAAATGGTCTTGTGCTTAGCTGTGAAATGACCCTATGACCACACCTGGTCAAAGGAATGACAATGATGATGATGGTGATTCTATTAAGAGTGCCAGTATATCTACAAGCTTCCTGATGTTAGAATTCATGGTTCTCCACAATTTCCTGTTCTTTGTAGCACTTAAATTTTATCTTTCTGAAGTCATTTGAAGGATT
>CAHIKZ030003615.1:982500-995000 GCA_903632075.3 Acanthosepion pharaonis | reverse complement strand
TTTCAAATCACCAACACTTTGTGGTTTTCAACTATAAACTTTGTCCTTGAGTACTCCCCAAAAGAAAAAATCCATTAGAATAATTTCAGGGGAACATTCACAAACTTTATTCAACCTATTGTCCACCTATTTTACAAATTTAAATGCCCATTAAGAAATTTTATTCCTGATCAATCAAAATTTGTAAATAATTATATAGGCCACACATGCAGACTCACTCTACAATTTTCTGACCATAGCTCAATTAGATCTTATTTAAATATTCATGGAGAACTTCCAGACACTATTCATCACATACTTGTTGACAACATCTAATATAATAGCATTATCTACATGCAAAAAAGGCTAAAAATAATGGAAGCCTTATTAATAAAAACAAAAACCTAACACTTAATAATATTAACTATGAACATGGACACAATATCTTGACTGTGTTTTGAAAAATGAAAACATTTTATAAAACATCCATACAACAAACTATTTCTTATTTAACAGTTAAAATATTTAATCCTTGAAAATGGCTAAATGTATAACCAAAAGCGCTCGGATAAAAAGAACATTCGGACAGTGTTTATATAATTTATCATCTGAAAAGAGAAAAAATATTAGGTCACATGAGAAATTGTATAAAAACTGAATAAAAGCATCTTGTCTGCTGTATTCCACAAAATGTGCATGAAAGAAGGATTGCTGCCTAAATACAGAAATATATATATATATATATATATATATATATATATATATATATATATATATATATATATGTGTGTGTGTGTGTGTGTAAAGAGAAAAGACATTGTAAATGGAAATAGTAGGACAAGACATAAGAATAAGATGTTACTTGAAAATAATTTGAGATTACAAAAAACATATCTATATAAACATGTTAAGTATACATAAACTACTTATATTAAGATAAATATATATATATATATATATATATATATATATTATATAAGAATGAGAAAATAAAACCAAAATCAACTAAGAATTGTGCCATTATAATCTTTATAATTTTGATGTCAAGAAACCACAATGAAAAAAACACACCTCATTGATAATATGTCTAAAGATATCATCAAGATTTGATCAATATGACACCTGTAGCAAATCCTAATTATGCTCCTTATCCCAAGGGGTTACCAACAAAAGCAGTAAGGGAGTAATCTTGCAGACAATGTTGACAAAATGGAATCATGCCAAGTTGTGTCTGCATTCCCTTACCCTGGGAAATATCCTGTCACTTTGCAAGATATTGCTATCTATAAATATGTCAATGTCTTAAAGATTCTCTTGGACATAGTCAGCATTGCCTGAATGATTGTTTCCAACAAGGGACATATCCAGAACTATACAATATATATTCCATGGACCTCATCAAAATGTGCTGAATATAAATGATTCTTCTTCTTTTTCTTCTTCTTATTCTATGTGCCCTTCAGGACATGAGTGATCTTAGCTCTCCACAACTTCCTATCATTTTTACTCTCTGTAAAAGTTAGCCTTTTCACTATCCCTTCCAATCCATGTTCTGCCATCCACTTACACAAACTTGTTATACAAGTTACTTGCTGTTTTCCTCTGACCATCCCTCCTGCCTTTGAGTCTTACAGCCATATCATTTTTTTTTTACAGTGGGGGTCACTCTATAAAAGGAACAAGATTGTTACAAAGTAAGAGGCAGAGTTTATGTGCATATGTGGGGAAGTTAACAGTTAACCCTAGACTTGAATACATTAAGATTGTAGTTATTTGGAAAACATCATTTTGGGAGTCAGTTACACAGAGTAGTGGTTCACAGGAAGAAGTGGAACTTGCATAAAACCAATTATATATAAAGGTAATGAGGGTGGGTTGCTACAATGTGCACAGCCTGTTGTGTGCTAGCCATGAAAGTTAGAACTGGTGAAACTAAGGAATGAATTTCATCAGAATACTTTCCATGGAAATAGAGACAAAGCAGTAAGAGATTTGCAATGTTTCATCTGTGAGGAGAAGGGTTGCAGGATGGAAAATAATTGGTCACACACAAGTACACTGCTTGTACAAGCTGTCAGAAGGCAAATGAATCTTCCTTTAGGGTTAATGGCCATATTGCATAATGGGATAGACTGTGTTGTGTAGCTATATATAAGCCAATGTAGTGATAACAGGTTAATGTTTGGCAGAGGGCTCATTAAACTGAGGTCAACAGCAGAGGGTGAAGGTTCTTCAGATGCAATCACTGGCTATGTCTGTGACCAACATGAGCCAAGTTGGCTGTAGTTTGATCTGGAGAGGGATGTGCTCTGTGAGGTCTATTTGTCTAAGACATGCAATGTATGAATAAATGTCTAACCATCTTTCCACCTAAATATATGTGGAGGTAACTGATCAGGTGCTCAGATGTGCAGCAACTATATGACCACAACTAATTATGAGACTGATTGTGGATGATGATGATGTGGATGATGATGATGATGTGTATGATGATGCTGATGCTGATGATGATGTGGATGATGATGATGATGATGATGATTAATATTGTCATTTTGCTTAAAGCAAACTCTATTTAATTGACAAAGTCCCCGATTGACTATAAAATATATGACCTCTAGGATATGAAAGATATTGCCAACTGATAAACAATTCCTACCATTTCTATTTATTTCATATTATTAATATCTGTTTTTATTAGGTTGTCATTAGAAAAATAATTGCTTTTTATGAGCAATTCTCTGCAACTCTGTGGCCTCATTTTCAGTTTCTGTTTGCACGGGCAGATTTGCAATCACGTTCAGCCTTTTGTTGCCACAGGAATAAAATTTGAAAGACTTCTTTCTATTCTATACAAACTTTGATTAGCAAATTTGCTTTCCTTTCTCTTATCTTACCATTTCAGTTCCAACTCTAAAGACATTTTGCAGTTCAGCTGAAAACAGACATAAAACTGACAGTGTTCTAAAAGAATTTCATTACCAAATATAAATGAAAATTTCCAAATTATCAAACTCAGTGAAATATGCCTGATATTAAGGACAAATCAGATCAAAATTTCATTTTGTGAAAAATATTATATATCACCATTTATATCATTCATTTTTTTTTATAAGATTCGACACAGCTCATCGGATATTGCTGTTCTTTGATAAAACTGATAAAATAGATAGATTACATTTTCCAGCACAAATTTCACATAATGTACTGCTATATGTACATATGCATATACACAGATACATACATATATGATAATAGCTGGCCACTCGTATTTGAGGATACCCATCTAGGGCAGCTAGCCAGTCCCTATTGCATACACTCGTTCAGGCACATTTGTGTTTGTTCAACACCCACAGAGCCAACCTGTGGTTTATACTGCGACTATGCTGAGCAGACCTTAGTTACCGTTTCTGGGAGAAAGTGTGTTATCTAGTATGATCAACAAGTTGAACATGGCCAGCACACTCAAACCCACAGTCACATTGACTAGTGACTTCATACTAGCACAGCTATCATCAGTCCCCAATTTCACTCACAAGGCTTGGGCCAGCTCGTGGTATGATTTTTAGGCACTTTGCAAGATACTGCACACTGGGATCGCCCCTCCAGACCAATAACATCAGGAAGTCTACTTCCTGACAAATCAATCATCGTGAGATACCAACCCAGGTCTCATGGTGAAAAAGCAAACGTTCTAACCACTTGACCATGCACCCATATACATATTGTGTCTATGTACGACATAGAGTCATACATAGACACAATCATAAATATAAACATCTATGCCTAATACATACATACATATATACATACATACATAATATCTACAGTCTTATGAAAACGTTATGACACTTCAAGAAATATGTGGTTATTTTAAAAGAAATATTATTATATCAATACTTGATATTCATATATATATATATATATATATATATATAATATATTATAAGTATTTTTTTTAAATATGATTCCTTCCCTACATAAGAGTTCTCATGTTTCAAAAACAAGAGACGAAACCATCAATATAATTATTAAAATTAAATTGAATTTTTCTTCCTTAATTTTTGCTTGAGGATGAAAACAGGGGCTTGTTACTTTAATTCAATTTAATTCTAATAATTATATTGATGGTTTCAGCTCTCGTTTTTGAAACATGAGAACTCTTATGTAGCAAAGGAATCATATTTTTAAAAAAATAATTATAATCTAAGGTCTACTTCTGTATGGAGCGTTGATTTTTAAAATTAAAAACAAAAATACTAAAGAACCCTGGATTATCTACCAAATGTGTTCTTTCCTATTTTTCTACATACCTGCACACACACGCACACACACACACACACACACACACACACACACATATATATATATATATATATATATATATATATATATATATATTACATGAATTTAAGCACAGTACTAAATATTCAACAAGGTCTCATCATTTTAGTGATTTGCATTTTAGTGACTTTATCACACTGCTTGTAGTGAAACGATTACAAAACACACACACACACATGCAGAGACATACATAAATGTATACATACAGTCAATGACAAAATTATTCATCCAACCAGCAATTTTGAATACTCTTATCCATTTCTCAGAATCTAATGCCCATATGATACCAGGTCTTTTATATGTTAATAAGTACAAAAAAAAGAATATAAAATTCAATTTTTAAAACAATATGTTAAATACAACAAATTTGACAGGTGAATTATGCAAAATAGGAAAAGACAAAATTATTCGTACAGTAGAAAATATTGTTTTAAATTGATGAATTCATGTAAGTATAAGTAATTTCCATAATTATTTTATCGGTGAAACTGTCTAGACTATTTATTCTGTAGAAAATTTGTGATAATTCCAGCAAAGAACATTATATGGTGCATAGAATGTCACCATTGTTATTCTTATATTAACAACACGATAGGGAAAACAAAGGAGCTTAGCATTGATTTGAGACAGACATTTATTAACTTTCACAAGTTGGGAAATAGTTTCAGCACTATTTCAAACCAATTAGTTGTCCCTGGATCTACAGTACAGTTCATTATAAAGAAGTTTGAACAGTTTGACACAACATAGAATTTGCCTAGGTGTGGAAGAAAACCCAAATTGTTTCCAAGATCATCGCCAGGGATAAATTATGAAGATAAACTTATTGCAATTGTGATAATATCTGTGTTCAGTTATGGTGATGATTTTTAAAGACATGCATGAACATGATCTGTAATTATTTTAAAATTTTAAATTTATCCATTGTAGCTATGAATCCCTTTGCAAAACAAATGTTTCAATATAAGGGAGTTAACAAGAAATTAGTAGAAATGTAAAATGGCATCAACTGTTATATGTATTTAATATGTTGTTGCTATATTCATAATAAATTTTAAGTGTTGGTTGGTTGATTTTGATATAGAGGGCCTTGAGAATTTGAAGGTTTTATTTATTATTTTCATGGTGTAGTATATTAGTATTGCCAACAAGTATTTTCCTGTATTGTGAAGGTGGAAAGGAATGTTTTTTTAGATGTTGTCTAATAGAACTTGTATCCAACAAATGAAGTGTAAGATGTCTTGATAATGTCGTGGTCATGAAACCAACATATGTACTTACTTTTTTTGTCAGAAATACAATCTCCCAAAGGACATTTTACCTCATATACTAGTTGATGGAGAAGTGTTATCACATATTATTAAATTGGTTGTGTTAAATTTAGTATAATATATAATTAGTTATATTTTTTTACTGGGAGCAGTGGGGGATATATTAGTATTTATGAGATTTTTTAGGACTTTTTCGTTTTGATGATAGTTAGAATGCATTTTATTATGGCATAGTAGGTTAATATGTTTAAGGTCATTTGAGAAAGTATTATGCTCTTTTTGATTTATGTTAATATTTCTAATGGCTTGTCTAATTCTTCATCAACGGTGTAATTAGGAATATCATTATTAATGAGAGTTTGTTTAATGTTTTATTAATTCCATGTAGATTTTTTCATAAAGTAGCTAACTTTGCATGGTGTATCAAATTTTGTATAAGAGCTTTTCGTAATAGTTGGGACATTCACTTTTTAGAATGCAAGTGTTTATGCTCATTGTTTTTTTATGTGGGGATGTAGTAAATGTATTGTTATTAGTGACTATCAATACATCAAGAAAATGGATTTTCAGTATTATATATTATTATATATATTATCAGTTCACATCTGAAGTTAAGAACAGAGTTGTTTTAGGAATTTAGTTCATGTGTTTCATTTATGTTTTTAACTAAGATAAGAATATCATCTATATATCTTAGGTAGATGGAAGGTTTTTAGTGGTGTTAAATATCTTATTTTCAAGGTTACCCATGTAGTGGCTACTAAATGTTGATCCCAGAACTGAACCCATGAAAACACCATCACATTGTATGTAGATATTATTTTGATGGTCAGAGAAGGGAAGCTCAGTGTTACAAGTCAAAAGTAGTTTTTGTAATATGTTAGTTTTAACTTTTAGTGGAAAGAGAGACAAAGTGTTTTAAATATTCTTTATAATTATACCAATTGTTCTTATAACTGGGGCATTGGTAAATAAACTTTCAACATCAAGTGAGGCTATGATTTCATTATTAGGTTTTTGTGTTTTTAAGATTTAGATTGGTTCATGAGGACTTTTAAGTTGTCCTCTTTTGTGTTGTTGGCTGTGATCAGCTTATTAATTTATAATTTCAGTTGGTTAGTAGGATTTTTGTTGGCTTTTTTAAATTTGGTATGGTTGTCAAGTAATTTCTGTAATTTTGAATTATAACCAAATTTACTTAATTAAAATAAATATTGTTTTGTTAGGAGTCTGGAGGGGTTTTCCATTTGTCCTGTTTGTTTTTTATTGCTTCAGCTTTTAGGGGGTCATGAATTTCTAGATGTTTTAATTAGTTGTTATTCATTATGTTTTTGTATATTTTAATATAACATTTTCATTTCAGATTTTTAGTTCAAGCTATTGTATTATTTGTAAAGATGATGGTTAAGTTCACTGTTAAGCAATTCCTTTTAGTGTTCTGTTAATCAGTATTTATGTTAATCTGCATTTATATCCCACTAATGCATCACATTCAACATGTGCATGATCTTCCAACCTCTTGAAGAACCACAATATGATAATATTAATATTAACCGTTTCCTTATAAGGAAACATTCAGCATTCATTCAGTGGGAAGCTTGTACTACTGTTGGTTGAAATTTATAAATTTTTTCTCATAAAACAGTTTTTCAGGAAAATAAGTTTCTTAAGTCCAGTAGCAATTATCACTCTTTCCAGTATTGATGATGGAGTTTCCTTCCTAACCTTTAACTTGAAGTAGTGTGGAATGTCAATATCACTCTTTCTAGTATAATATAACCCTCCTCAAATGACTATGAAATATCTCATCACATTGAATCTTGTTACAGTATATGGTTTGATCAAAATAGATCAGGACTATTGCTATTTTAATGGTGCTAAAGCATGCAGAGTGAAACCACTTGGCACAGATTGACCTTGAACTCTATCATGCAGGCACACTAAGTTATAACATTCACACTCAATTCCATTGTTCATAGTGGTACTTGGAAAAAAGTGTGTAGAGTGTGATCGTCTCAACAAAGCACAGAGGTTACATCAGTGACCTTGATGGGTGCAGCAGTTTTGGGGCCAACAACACATTCCCCATATCCAACAACCACCATATTCTCCAGATCTCACACCTTTAGCTATTTCCTCTCCAAAAATCAAATCCCAGTTGAAATGAACAGGATTTCAAGATGTAGAAGAAATCCAAGTGAATGTGACAATGCAGCTGCTCACTATTCCAAACTTCCAGGAATGCTTCCATCAATGGAAATGATACTAGATGAGTTTCAGAAGAGGACTACTTTAAAGGAGATTAAATACCAAAGTGATATGCATTGTAGTTTTCTTTTTATAACACCAGTCCCAATACCTTTTGATCAGTCCTCATATGCATTACCATCCAAATCTTAGGTATATAGATGGTGTACTTGAGTGAGTGTTACTATAACACACAGTGGCTGAAGAGTTTGAAAATTTGATCTGAATATCTATTACTAACATGCATGTACATGCTGTACCACAGTCAAAATAGTCATTGTCCAACAAGCTTTGAAACTTTATTTTCCATATATTTTAGAAAACACAATTATAAACAAAAATTTTGTGAATATTGATCAGGATATACTGAAAAATTCCCAAACAAATTCAATCAGGCAAAGAATTTTCAAGCAACTTCTTAGAAGTTATATATAGGGTTGTAAATACACCATGCCACTATACCATGGGTGATGCCACTGTAGTAAATATTTCCGCACCACACACATCACCTTGCTTGGGATCAGATTTGAATTAAGAGTTGTTTTTCTTCTTGACTGGTTGCAAGTTCAGTCTGCCCTACTATTTTACCTATAGCTTGAAAATATATATATATCTCCAGTTGTGGATAGAATTATTCACACCCACTCAATATTTGCATATTTTCTAAGGAAATGCGAATATTTCCAAGTACTTACTGAATTTACCATAAAAACTTGATTCCGTGTTTATCAGTGAATAATTCATGAAATTTTTAGAAGTTTTGATCTATTATATTCATAGTTATAGATTTTTCTAAAAATTGGTGCAGTCCAAAATTATCCTCCCACTCTTATGGAAATCATGAAATAACATTGCTCTATGTTAATTGTAATGTTACTTTTTCTTAATTAGACATTTAATACAAACACCCTTTGAAAATGAAATAGTATTGACCTGACTCTATAACATTCTAAAAAGTAATGAAGAAGACAATATGTGAGTGCCACATACGGTAATAATTCATTTGTTCTGCAAACATGGTGAAGATAGCTGAACTTGACAAAAAGATCTGAATGAAGATAGTTGAAGTACAAGTCAGTGTGTTGAAAATAAATTAAGGACTGGCAGAAAATGGTTAATTTCTGAGAGAATGGATGGCGATACTGCTGTAGTAAATAGCTCCACACCACATGCATCTCTTTGCTTGGCACCAGATTTGAATTAAGAGTTGTCTTTCTTCTTGACTGATTGCCACCCAAGACTAGGAAGTTTAGTCTGCCTTTGTTTTATCTATAGCTTGAAAATATATATATATATATATATATATATATATATATATATATATACAGATTTTTTCAACCATATTAACCATTTCTTTACTCTCTGTAAACGCCATGACTGTTCTGAAGAAAGGTAGTGCAGTGCTTTTTAGCACTTTCTCCAAAGATTAAATTCAGTATAAGCTCTTTTCCAAGACTTGTTGCTCTATGTTATGGGAACTTACCTATAACGATAATGGACTCTTCCTGATACTATAAGTACTACGCCTCTCAAGAAGTATGATGAATGAATGGTGTAACAAGCACCAGGTCATGACTGTTGAACTCTCTGCTTTGGCAGAGAGGAACCCGGGCGAAGCTTTGCCAAAGGGCAAGGTCTCGTCCAGGGAGGTAGACAGGCCCTGAACCTGTCTAGGTGGGTTCAAAGGGTATATTTTTTGCCGAGCCTATGGGCTCGGGGAAACCCACTTTAATCTCGGCCTCATGCCACATATATTCCTCATGAGTGGGATATTAAATACAATGAATGGTGTAACGAGTCGAGACAATATTAGTTCACTCTAAACCAGATGGACAGTCATTACTAACAACTTCAACTTCTTGTACTATATTTCTGTTGTAATATATCTTTGTTATTCTACTCTTGTGTTCGTGTTGTTCTTCCTTGGTTCTAACCTTGAACCATAACTGTGGTGCGAGGATATTGGACCATAACACTTTATGAATGCCAAAACAGCTCAGTCTACCCTATTATTTAACCCAGAGGGAAGAAGAGAGGAATTCAAGTCTTTCTCAATGTGAAGTGAATGGTCGGAATTTGAACTCTGTCTTCCATTTTCCATTGTGCCTCCTAGTTATCTAACTCTCAATTACAGACATCTAAACTTTTTTGTATTATTCTTTATTATAAATTGAAAGAGAAAATATTGACATGTTTCCCACTGTAGAAACTTTTTTAACAAAATGAGTGTATGACCAAAATAACTTCCTTTGAAAGAATTCAAACGTCATTTCTCAGCCATTAAATTCAAAAAATTTGCCAATACATAGACTGTTATTTTGAATTTTAAAGTGTAGACTTGCATGTCAGTCTTGGCAATTTGTCGTTTCAATTTACATTTGGATATATTTTAGCAATTACTTACCTGAATTAGTAAGCATCACGGAAAAAGAAATACTTGCTTTGGTGATGATAGCAACCAGAAAAAACTATTTTTTTCTTAGTAGTTTTTTTTTTTGTTTTTAATTAAACTAAATTAGGAAAGAAGCTTGTGAATATAGATACAAAATATGTTACTTTTCATATATACAGACAAACTAATTTGAAACATTCAAGAAGATAAAAAGTGAAGGTTGTTGTAAAAAATAAATATTAATCTAAAAAATGAATTTAAACAGACTTAGGTCATACAGTGCCAAGCATCAAATCATTTCTTTTTAAAGGTACATATTTATGGTAATCAAAATGTTTTCACACTTTTATATATATATATATATATATATATATATATATATATATATATATATATACACACACATATATATATATATATATATATATATATTATGAAATGGACAAAGTCCGACAATTATAAAAAAGAATGTATAAACATAAAATGTTTTAAAATATATATATATATATATATATATATATATATATATATATATATATATATTAATATGTAATATAAATTTTTTTCTTCACTGGTAACATGGTGACTTTCATGCACAACCCAATACTCAGGTGCTGAATTGAGATTGACTGTTACATAATTTCAATTTTGTTAGATATATGAGGTCATCGCAATGATGAAGAAGTCCATATATTATATGAGCATTATTGCTTTTTTTAAAATGTTGTATTTAAATTAAATATAAGCATCAGACACTATTTTATTAACATAAGCACTCAATGTGCTATATATATATATATATATATATGTATATATATATATATATATATATATATATATAGATAGATAGATAGATAGATAGATATACATGTATGAATTGGGATCAAATGCAGATCAAATATGGATTGGAATCCAACAGAATGATAAGATAAAGAACAAATACGAAATGTTTATCAATCATGTTTATCTAACATGTTTGACTTTTATTAAAGCTTCCTCAGAGAATGAGAGATGTAGAAAAAAGAAAAAAGAATTTCTGGGATTATTACTTTTGTGTTGTTATTGCAACTGTGATAAAATCTGAATTCAGTTGTGATTGTAATTTTTAAAAACATGCATGAACACGCTCTGTGATAGTTAATTTAAAATTTATCCATTGTAGCTATGTCATTTCTTCAAAACAAGTATTTCAATTTATATAAAGAAAAAAAAATATATATATATATATATATATATATATATATATTAATTCAGTAACCAGGACCAGGTAGGCAATGATTGGCCACTTGCTGTAATAAGATGATTACCTTATATACCACTGGACATGTACAATTTGACAAGCAATCCAAGCCCACACAGTGGGGCAGGTAGATCATCCAGCCAAGATCTAAAATGGCAAAAAAAAACAAAATTCAACCTGAAAAGGCTTGCCAGTGGTATATAAGGTAATCATCTTATTACTGCAATTTACTGGCTACCTGAAGATTGTGTGCAAACACATGAAACTTAAGTCATTGTCTACCTGGTTATTGAATTAATGTTCAAATGCTCTGTCATTTTTATGGCATAGAGCACTTTTATGCCAGAAAGCTAATTCTGGACAGACTCTATTTAGAGCTGCTTATTCAAACCTCAGAATTATATATATATATATATATATATATATATATATAGAGAGAGAGAGAGAGAGAGACAGAGACAGAGAGACAGAGAGAGAAAGAGAGATTGTTCTAAAAATTATATATTAGAGGATACATATATTTGAGTAGATACCCTGGCTTTACAGACATCTCTCTGTGGCTGAACAGTATAAAGCATACCAGTTCAGACAGTGGCATCCTCTCCGATGGTGGATGCACAAAACACATTTTTCTTTATTAAGTCTCTTAAATGACTTGTAGACATAATTCATATTGCTCAAAAAATCAATGAATAAAAAAAAACACAGCATCTTGTCAAATACATATATTCATCTAAATAATAATGGAGTAATGAGTTTTAATGTTGGATTAAAAATTAAAATCCATAAATTCCTGATAAATTTGTGATCCATAGATATGATATATATGATACATATATATATGATATCACCAGTGATACTTAATTGTAGGAAAATTACCAGAAATAGATATTTGAAGAAAAAAAATATTACCAGAAATAGATTTTTGAAAAAAATTATTACCAACAATAAAAATTCTGTTGGCATTAAATAACACATTCAGGTTGATATACCATAAAACAAAACAAACCAAACTATATATATCATATAT